>JACEFZ010015842.1:0-112500 GCA_014155875.1 Cepaea nemoralis
AAAGAAAAAGTGGAAAAAAAAAAAAAAAAACTACATGGTACACATGTTAGGCTGGGTCCATCTGGGAACGCAAGTCAGGTTCTGGAAATATCGGCATACACCCACCGAACCCAAGACCTCCAGGTGGGCAGGCGAGTACCTTCGCCACTGAGGCTCCTACTGATGTCCATTGGGTAGAATTTCTTGCACCGGGTTTTACCACAATTGACTTTTTCTCTCTTTGCAGGAACATTCTTTCTTTCTGCCTATCTGCCTATCTGCCTCTCTGTCTGTCTGTCCGTCCGTCCGTCTGTCTGTCTGTCTGTCTGTCTGTCTGTCTGTCTGTCTGTCTGTCTGTCTGTCTGTCTGTCTGTCTGTCTTCTCTTCTTCTTCTTCTCTTCTTCTTCTTCTTCTTCTTCTTCTTCTTCTTCTTCTTTCTTCTTCTTCTTCTTCTTCTTCTTCTTCTTCTCTTCTTCTTCTTCTTCTTCTTCTTCTTTCTTCTTCTTCTTCTTCTTCTCCTTCTTCTTCTGTCCTTTGTCCTTGTCCATCTTACTTCACGAACCAGAATGTGTCACGAAGGGTGGCCAATGTGGGCCAGATGTCTTCTCTCTGCCTGGCCAAGTCAAGGCAGCCATGTAGGGCATGCTCTGTACTTGTCTGAGATGCTCCACGGCTGCAAGTGGCAGAGACAGTGGCAACCATATTGTGGAGGTCTGCTTGTTTACTATCGCTCGCTTTGAACTCAAGGGTAGTCCATACACGTGATAATATTTGTAGAGCAATGGACTGATTTGTGCGTGTGGATTAGCTTTCCATATTACCAGTGCCCCCCGCCATCAGGCGAACCCACTCCGACTTCTGAGGTACTTGTAATTGATGTTCCCAAGTTAAGGATGAGATGTTCTGATTCATATCTTGAATTTATCTAAATGATGTTCCTTTATTCCACCGCCCCAAGGCACTTCCCTCCATAACTATTTTTTCTTTACATTTCTACATTTGGAATTATTTTCCAAATTTTTGTCTGTCAGAATAAATGAGGGAAAAGAAAGAAAGAGAGAGAGAAAAGAGAGACAGAGTGAGGAGAGAGAGAAAGAGAGAAGAAGAGAGAGTGAGGAGAAAGAGTGGAGAGATAGAGAGAGGAAAGAGAGAGGAAAGAGAGAGTAGAGAGTGACAGAGGAGAGAGGTGGAACCGAGGAGAGATAGAGAGGGAAGGGGAGAGAAAGATTAGAGAGAGTGACACAAAGTGAATGTTGACTAAGTGACAGATAGAGTGGCTATGGTTGTGTCTAGGGTATGTCCTTGTAACAATGTGATGTTGAACAACAGATTAATCAAGATGCATCACCACCAAACACCAGTCAGTGAACAAGCGTTAATTTGCGCACATAATATTCCTTTAATTCTGAATTAACACAGACACATGTAGCATATAAATCCAGGAACAATAATTCTCTAAGAATATATCTCCATCCCAATGGAACACGTCGAATAACACTGCCTCTCAAGGCTACTAAAATCTCGTCCCACACGACAGGTATACTAGCCTCTCTCTAGGCCCGACTCAAAGTAACCCACTATGGGTCTCGAATTCCACTCACTATCCCTGGAACCCACAGTGCGGAGTTATCTTCCAAACTCCGTCACAATTCTTCACTTTATCAGACCACGACCTTCTCCTGGTCTGGTCTACACTCAACTCCCTCTCAGCTCGGAGCCCAAACCTCAACTGCCGTCAATCTTTGTCCCTGTTTTTTTAACATTCTATGCCCCTCACAATGACCACACAAACCCCACCTCACTGCTTCAACTGTCTGCCTCCCAGTTTTCTAGCCAACTGACCTCTCTCCGCCCCCCCTTCAATTACTGTCTTCTCATTTACGCCCTCGGGGGGACTTACTATCCGCCCTTTTTTCTCGGAACTGTTTATCTTGTACGGCCACTCACCTTAATGCAATGACCAAGGAAAGTGACATACCCCACCCTCAAAAAAAACATCGTTTTAAATGTTGGAGACTAAAACTTATTAAATATGTGACCCAGGGCACATTGCCTGGGTAGCCTAAGATGGCTGCACCTTCTCTGCTACCACATACATAATACATCAAATACTCATAGTACACTCCCCTATCCCCACACATAAATACAAAAAACTTTTTATCTTTTGTATCATGCATGAACTAATACATCACATAATAATAATAATAATCATAGAAAAGCATTTTACTTATGTACCCACAGGTCTTTACTACTCACGACCCACAATACTATTGTGTACCGACCCTATATCAGGTGGTTCTGTTCTTGCATTACCCACCCTGATTCCTGTCGATGGTGGTCTACCTTCATGTCCCTCACTCATGGTACCTCTACAATTACAACATTGTTTGTTTTCCCTAGCCCTGGTCAGTAATTCGCGACAACTCTTTTGACCTGACTCAACTTTCCTATCTGATATTGCACCGTTACCTTGCGTCTCTGTTTACCCCGACCCCTTTATTAATCCTGGCCAATATACCTGGCACCTGCTCTATGCTGCTTCCCCCTTATCCTATGTGCCTGCACCTGCCCTATCCTGAGCTGTTCTAGATATCGGTCTCTATGTGAACGGTAAACTATTTGCCCACATGCGGTTCCGCCATCTGAAAAGCGGCGAGTGAGAACATTGTTTTCCTCTCGAAGCACCATCTCCCTTTCTTTGACTGCCTATGTTCTCTCTCCTCCCACCCTGTGAACATTTGTCAGAGTAGTATCTTGTCTCTGGGAGCCACTAGCACTATATTGGGATCCATTCTCATCTGCTCAGCTGTACTATCCTTGTCCCGAGTTCCTGTGTCTACTTCAAGTGCCTCCTACCCTCACTATACTCTTTTTGGTTTTTTGGGAATACCTCATTATTTCTACACTATATTTTTTTGGGCCCCCAAAAACTACTTCCTCTTTTACCTCTTTTAAATCCTATAACATTTTTATGATGAGATCTGCCACTGGTGAGTCTAAAACACATGCTGTCACCCTTTCCCGTTATGTATGGTGTTTTTACTGTTATCACGGGTATTGGGTAGTTCTTTTACTGTCCCATTAAAAGTTATGGATCTAATCTTTTCCCCTGTATAATCCGAGGGTTGGCACTAAACTCTTTCTCACCCCAAAGGGCGTACATCCGGAACCCAATTGTTAACGCTGGCCTATCATTAACAAACCCATGATGCATCTTCAGACTTCCTCCTTCATGGACTGCTGATCCTGCTTTACTGTATGACCACATATTTAAAATGGCTGACCGTCTTTTTCAAAAGAGGTTTGCACCCACTACAATCTTCATTGTTCAGCGTCTCAATTACTTGGCTGCATTTGAGTGCTCTGTTTCTCCTCCTACATTAAAGACTGACATGCCCGTTCCTTCCACATTTAAAACAAGTGATCCCCCTTTTTACTGTTGTTCGTTGGTCCATCTGATGGTTGTGCATCACAATCTGCCTTTTGTGTCTCCAGCTCCCACAATTCCAGCATCCGGCAAAATTTGGACGTCTCTGGAAGTTCCCTCTTCTATGGGGGTACCGTCCAACTCTACCAACTTTTGTTTCCTCGGAAACCCAATTATCTTGAAGTTCTTTTGCTCACCTTTCTGTGCTGATCCACACTTTTCGCCTTGGTCAAATGACTGGTTTTTCTGGTCCTGTTTAGTGTACGCTGCACAGACTTTTTCCTAACTCATTAGTTTCCCAATAGAACTGTTAGGATGTGCAGTCATATAGTTTTGCCCTAACTGAGACATTTGTCTATGTCCTTTGGCTTCCTTTCCCCAAAGAACCCCCACAAATTAGAATGCATGCAGATACTACCTTGTCTCTAACATTAGATCTACTAATTTATTAAAATCTTTCCCTATTTTCTGCAAGCTCCATCCATTTGTTAAATGTTTTTTACATGTTAACAAATCTGTGAAATCTTGATTTGTCTCTGGCACTAACTGTCTAAACTTTGTCCTATACCATGCCCCGTTAGTGGAATTTGTAAAGCAAACGTTGACGTAAGATAGTGTAGTGTTTCTTTCTCTACAGGTAAATTAAACATGTTCTAGGCCTTTACCTTTAAAAATACTCCCCCAGTCTAATTGCGTACTCGCTTTCGGGGATGCCTAATCCCTTTCACTGATGCTTCGAATCTCGACAAATAGGATCCAAGTTGTCTCGGTCCGTAAAAAATGGCAGTTTTAATCTCTGTGACGACTGCGACGGTCTTCTGCTTTCCCCACTTTGACCTTTTGAAGATAGTTCTAGTTTTTTTAGTGCATTTCAGCTTCCATTTTAATTTTTTCTTCTCTCGATTTCCACCGCATTTTTGTTTTTTTAACTTTTCAAGTTCCATTTGTGTCTCTCTCTCTCTTCCTGTAGAGCTTTTTTCTATTTCGGGTAAATTTATTTTTCCCGTAGACGTTTGTTTTTCCCTTTCAGCTAGTTTTACTTGCGTCTCTTCTCTTCCTGTAGACGCTTTGCCTCGCCCTTCATTATGTTCCTTCTTTCCGTCTGCTTTTGTTCTTTCGCTTCTGCATACTCCTGTAAAATCTTTACCTTTCAGGCCTATTCTTTCACCTGCTTCAATATTAATCCATTAAAGTAGGCATCTTGTAACTTGTGGACACGATTGCTGTGAATCAGCCAACTATAAATGTACAGACTCTGCTGTTATTCTTTGTGTCAACTTCCCTAAGTACACCCGCACTTCCCTGTGAACGTAAATCCGTAGTGCTACAATATCACTCTGTACTCACCCAGGTCACTCTATAAGCACTAGGTAGTGAGGGGGGGAATATAACTATACTCCCTCCTATATATATATATATATATATATATATATATATATTATATATATATATATATATAGATATAATATAGATCAAAAACGTAGAACAATTCTGGAAATAATTTAAAAATACTATACATACACAAAGGATGATACACACTAAATGCCAACTATTAAACGAACGCATAGGCCCGGGGAAACGCAGAAGGTATTAATAGAAATAAAACCACTGACATAAACATGCCCATGAAAGCCCCTACCGTGCGAAAAATAAACTGACAAATACCATCTAGATAGAAGCTATATTAACATAAGAATTAAAACAATAATTACCCCAAAGAACTCAAATATTATATGTAACAGTAAAGAGAAACCAGTAAAAAGAACAAATATAAAATGAATAATGTACATAGATCTGACGTAGACATTTGGACACCGTGTATAATGTCGAGACGACCCAAATGCCACAGCAAAAACAAACTGATCGTCAGCTGTCTCTCAACAACATACAAAAATTACCTAGACAATTTCACCTTTGCGCCGTCTCCCGCATTTCGAAAAAACAATGCAAAAATTTTCCTACTTATAACGAACACTGGACCACATACAAATTTTACGTAACCACAACAACAATAATCTTAGGACGATGAGAAAAACAGAGAAAACAAGGGTTCCCGCCCCAAATGTGTGGTAGAATTTTACAAAAGTCCTTAGTTTGTTTTTAATAGGTCCGAAAACGCCTGGAAATGTTGTCCGTTACTGTTTTGAAAAGATTACGACGTTAGATTCCCACAATGAAATGTTCGGGGCTGAGGTTTGTCACTTTTTTTTTGACGTGGTGCAATTTTCGACGTTAAAAGTTGAAGATGATGAAATTTATCCCAACGCCTTTTCTCTCACAGCCCTAACGTTTTGAACCCTCCCTGTAGAGTTGGCCCCTGTGTTTTGTAAATTATGTGAACGCTTTGTTTTTGCAAAAAAATATTGGGTTTTTGTTGCGTTTGTGGAGCCGAAAATACCTTTAAATCAATGAATGTTTATCTGCGTAGTCACTGTCGCTTTGAAGTGATGTAGGTTTCACTGTTGCTGACCCGTTAAAAACCCAAAGAATGGCGGGGAAAAAGAAACCGCTTTAAAACGCTTCGCAAGCTTTTTTGGTGAAAAAATGCGCTCATATTTTCGAAGACGGCACCTGAAGACTGTTGTGGTTTTTTGCCGATGATGACCACACACACAAAGACGTTAAACGTAAATCTAGTTTTAGTAGAAACCCAAAGTGTTATTCTCCGTGAAATTTTTCCCTCAAATCCTGGTTCTCGGCCTGACTCCAAGGTCATTTTGTTTCTTTTATCACAAATATCCGGTAGAAACTTTATTTTCGTGGAGCAACGATTGCACCTTTGTGTGTTCCCCACACTTTCCTCCTAAACTCCCCTCCTCCTGGCGAGTTTTAACCATGAATTACCCTCGTAACTCCCCTGGCGCCCCTTTCCCTCTTATTATCTGCACCGAACTTTTGAAGACGCCTTTAAACACACACACTCGCTGTCCCACAAGTTCACCTGACCTTCACCTTTGGCGCCTGTCTATTTTTCGTGAACACCCTGTTCTAAACAGCGCCGACTTTTTCGCCTGCTGCCCGCCAGACGACTCTCTCAGCAGCGCGAACCTTGTCTGTGTACTGTGAATAAAACCCCGCTGTCCCCTCTCCCTCTCAGGGGGGCAATGGTTTTACCTGGGGGGCCTTTCGTGAACTCTCTGTAGCCAATTCCCGCACAGGAGAAAACCCCAGTGTTTATATCGGGACACACTTTCCCCGTCTCCTCTCCCACTCCGAGTGAGATATGATATTTTTACCTGGTTTCTCGTGGACTCGAAATAATTCTATGACATTTTTGACATGCGTTGTCTACTGAAAATGGTGTTTTTTCTTGACGGGGAGAGCTCTCATTATTGTTGTTGAAATTTGGGGCCACCCGACTAATGTCTCTGATGTTAGTGTGCTCTCTAATCGACGAAGCCTCCCAGAAATCTACTCTGACACAAAGTAAATGTTGACTAAGTGACAGATAGAGTGGCTAGGGTTGGTCTAGGGTTTTGTCCTTGTAAAATAAAAATTTTGGGAAAAACAGATTAATCAAGATGCATCCCCAACCAAACACCAGTCAGTGAACAAGCGTTAATTTGCGCACATAATTTTCCCTTTAAATTTTAAATTTAAACAAGACACATGTAGCATAAAACCCAAGGAAAAATAATTCTCTAAGAATATATCTCCATCCCAAGGGAAAACAGGGTCGAATAACACTGCCTCTAAAGGCTACTAAAATCTCCCCCCACACGACAGGTATACTAGCCTCTCTCTGGGCCCCGGCTCAAAGTAACCCACTATGGGTCTCGAATTCCACTCACTATCCCTGGAACCCACAGTGCGGAGTTATTTTCCCAAAAACTCCGTCACAATTCTTCACTTTATCAGCCCACGACCTTCTCCTGGTCTGGTCTACACTAAAACCCCTCTCAGCTCGGAGTCCAAACCTCAACTGCCCGTCAATTTTTGTCCCTGTCTTTTCAAAAAACTTCTATGCCCCCTCACAATGATCCACACAAACCCCACCTCACTGCTTCAAAATGTCTGCCTTTCCCCGTTATTCTAGCCAACTGACCTTTTTCTCCCTCCCCCTTTTAAATTTCTGTCTTCTCATTTAAGCCCTCGGGGGACTTTCTATCCGCCCTATTTTATCTCGTGAACTGTTTTTCTTGACGGCCATCACCTTTAAAGTCAATGACCCAGGAAAGTGACAAGGGGAAAGAAAGAACAGAACAAAAAAAGAGAGTGAGAACCAAAGAGAAGAAAAAAGAGAGGGAGAGAGAGTTTGGGAAAAAAGAGAGGAAAAAAAAGAATGAGAGAAAGGAGAAAGAGGAGAGAGAGAGGAAAGAAATGAAAAAGAGAAGAGAGAAAGGTGAAGGGAAAAAGGGGAGAAAAGAGAAAAAGAGTGAAAAGAGAGAGAGAAAAAGTGAGAGAGAGGAGAGAGAAAGAGTTTAGAGAAAAAGAGAGAGAGAAAAAAAGTGGGGGGAGAAAAAAGAGAGAAAAGAGAGAGGAGAAAAAGAGGAGAGAGAAGGAGAGGAGGGCACAATTAAAAACCCCGAAATAACATGTTTACGTGTTGGGTATTTCTTCACAATTGCTCCCAAAAACTGATTAGTGATGAAACCGCTGAAGAGTATTATGAAGACCTACAACAAGCACTGAAAGTTTTAAAAAAATTTAGAGGTCATAAAATGTCATGGGGGGAAAATGAAAACAATAGTTTTGGGAAAAAATAAATATAAGCATATAGTTGGGCAATATGGTATGGGAAACAGTAATGACAGAGGATACCGGTTGATACAGTTCTGTGAAGAGAACAATCTTATTGTTTGTAACACATTTTTCCCAACATAACCTTAGGAAACTGTATACGTGGAAAAGCCCTGGAGATAGAACAAGCAAACCAAATTGACTACATTATGATTAGAAATAGATTTAAAAACAATGTTAAAAATAACAAAAGATACCCTGGTGCTGATATCAACTCTGACCATAATCCTGTAGTCTTAAAATTACAAATAAAACTTAAAAACACAGGAATAAGGACGTCGAAGACACCTCAAGTAGATATATCGGCATTGAAACAACCAGAAATAAGTCAACTATATCTGGTTGAAGTAAAAAAAATATAGATATGATGGGCTAATCTTTGAAAGTATGGAATAATATAGACGTGAAACTCCTGAGGATAAAATTAATACTAAATGGGAAAGTGTAAAAACCAGTATACAGATTGCAAATACCACTTTGCCAATGAAGGTAAATGAGAAAAAATAATTATGGATAACCGATGAAATATTGAGTAAAATGACTCAAAAGAAAGAAAGCAAAGAACACTGCAGAGTTGCCAAAGGAGAGTGGGTGCAGAAACTATGCAAAGAAATAGAGGATCTGAAAATAAAACACAACTCGAAAGATTTACATGAACATATAAAAATATTTACAAAGAATAAAAATAATATAACAGGAAACGGCTATTTCAGAGGAACAAATTGAGAAATTATAATTAATAACACTGGCATAATAAAAAGATGGACAGAGTACACATAAGATTTATTCTGGGACAACAGGGTCAATAGACCAACATTATATAATAATCAAGATGGACCAAACATATTAACGGCTGAAGTAGAAAAGGCTATTAAAGAGATGAAGAAAGGAAAGGCTGCAGGTCCTGACAAGATAACAACAGAGATGATAAAATCCGTATCCAGCTTTGGCATTGAAACTATCACAGAATTATGTACTGATTGATTGATTGATTGATTGATTGATTGATTGATTGATTGATTCAGGAACCGACATCACGTCATTCGGGGCATTCCCATAAGCGCTCTGTCCCCATCTTCAGCAGCCAGCAAAGAGTTCCAACACCAATAGTACCAGTAACAATCTGATTATATGTCCGTCCCTTTCCTCTGAGCGTCGAGCGTCGGCCAAATCCCTCCGTCACTCCTCGCTGCCTCATTCTTGCCAGACCATGGTGATCCATTTGCTCCTCCGAGGTGTACACGTGCTCCCACAAGTCCGCAACCACGTCTGCCTTGTCATGCAACAATACTCCACCAAGTTTTGAGGAGCCACCCAATATGTACCGATATATATATATATATATATATATATATATATATATATAATATATATATATATATATATATATATATATATATATATATATATATATAATACTGGGTACATCCCCAAGGCTTTGAAAACATCCATTTTCATCACACTACCGAAGAAGCCAAGAGCTGTTGATTGTTTGAGGGTTACAAAACTATTAGATTAAACAGCGCAAAAACAGCGGCACCAGAGAAGCAATTATCTGTTTGATGATGTTAATTGAATAATATATTAAAGTTCAAAAAGTATATATGTTTGTTTTATAGACTACAAGATAGCTTTTGATAGAGTACAACATGAACGACTAATTACGTGCCTTCAAGATATAGGAGTAGACGGAAATGACATCAGACTTATTAGTAACGTGTACTGGGAACAAGTGGCGTCTGTTAGATGCAGTAATAACTATTCGTCACCTATAGAGATAAAAAGAGGAGTACGGCAGGGATGTGTACTGTCCCCAAGCCTCTTCATCCTATACACAGAAAGAATTTTTAAACAAGTTGAAATACCTGGACTTAACATCAATGGAAGAATCATAAACAATCTTAGATATGTTGACGATACCGTGTTACTAGCAGAAAGTGAACAAGAGTTACAAGACCTAGTGGAAGAAGTAAACAGGCACAGTGCAGAATGTGGCTTAGATATTACCATCCAAAAAACAAAAATTATGCAGGGGGACTGCGTGGTCTCGAGGTATGGCCGACTCGAGTGCTGGGGGTCCCGGGTTCAGGCCCCGGTATGGACCGGGATTTTTTCACGTGGACTTCTAGTAATAAAATTTCCCCTGGTCTCTGGGTAGTGAGATCGGACGCCCGTGTGTATTGTTGCGCACGTAAAAAATCCCTTGGCAGTTGGAAATCGAAAAAGAGTAGCCTAACTGGCGCTGCCCGGGCAAAATTTAGAGATAAAAATCTACCCAAAGTATTTCAGGATCCTCGCCGTGCTACGGAGTTCGTGCACTGAGCTGAGTTTCTCCAAACTCAGGTTTGAGTTAGGAGAAGAACAGAATACTTATGGGTTACACCCGTGTGCCGTAATGTTGATCCATCGACTAAACTAAACTAAACAAAAATTATGATAATTAGCAGTGAAAAGGAAATGTCATCAATGATCATCACAATAAATGGGCTGAAACTAGAACAAGTAACAAGTTTCTCTTCATCTTGGACACATAATAACAGATGATAGCAGGAGTGAAATAGAAATCAAAAAGAGAATAGGAATTGGCCAACAATGCTTTCAACGGCAATGAAATCAGTATTAATATCTAGAGAGATTAATAACGCATTAAAAATGAGAATTGTCAAATGCTACGTATATTCAACGCTACTGTATGGTGCGGAAGCCTGGACATTGAACAAGCAACTGGAAATTCGCATAGAAGCCCTGGAGATGTGGATATACAGACGAATAGGTCGTATTTCATGGAAACAAAAATAATCAAATGCAGAGGTTATGGAAAAACTGGGAATGAAGAGATGGTTGATGAAAGACATAAAGAGGAGGCAAGTGAAATATTTCGGCCACGTTAAAAGACATGATACTCTTATAAGAACCATATTGGAGGGCAAGGTTGAGGACAAGTGAGCATAGGTAGACGACGATACAAGTGGGAAGACAACATCAGAGATGGATGAACATCAGCCTGACAGAATGTACAGTCAGGGTTAGAGACAGACGGTGTTGGAGATCCATTGCAGCCAACCTTCATTGCGGAGACGGCACCTGATTGATTGATTGATTGAACATATCACAGACGTTTGTCTTTCAAGGACCACGTGGAGAGGCGATGCTGAGATCATGAATGGAACTAATGATATCCTTTGCGCCTAAATAATTCCTCACTTGTCAATTCAATTCAATTCAGAACAATTCAATTCAATTCAATTCAATTCAATTCATATTTATTTTAAAAAGTTTACAAATTGGGCACGCAGGCCCGTCTTACATTCGGCCCATCCATCACTCATCTTTCATTCATCAATAGTGCATGATACATTCACATAGGAAATTAATTGTCTATGAATCGCTTCACTATATCAGAATTGGCTCAATATGGCTCATAAGAACACCTTTCCTCACAACAATTGACACGGATTTTCTGTTGTTTTTCTTGTTTGTTTTCCATGAATGGCTTCCCTATATCAGAATTGGTTCATTATAGCCCCTTAGAACACTTGTCCTCACTTAAATTGACACATGTTTTCTGTTGTTTTTCTTGTTTGTTTTCCATGAATGGCTTCCCTATATCAGAATTGGTTCATTATAGCCCCTTAGAACACTTGTCCTCACTTAAATTGACACATGTTTTCTGATGTTTTTCTTGTTTGTTGTCCATGAATGGCTTCCCTATATCAGAATTGGTTGATTATAGCCCCTTAGAACACTTGTCCTCACTTAAATTGACACATGTTTTCTGATCTTTTTCTTGTTTGTTTTCCATGAATGGCTTCCCTATATCAGAATTGGTTCATTATAGCCCCTTAGAACACTTGTCCTCACTTAAATTGACACATGTTTTCTGATCTTTTTCTTGTTTGTTGTCCATGAATGGCTTCCCTATATCAGAATTGGTTGATTATAGCCCCTTAGAACACTTGTCCTCACTTAAATTGACACATGTTTTCTGTTGTTTTTCTTGTTTGTTGTCCATGAATGGCTTCCCTATATCAGAATTGGTTGATTATAGCCCCTTAGAACACTTGTCCTCACTTAAATTGACACATGTTTTCTGATCTTTTTCTCGTTTGTTGTCCATGAATGGCTTCCCTATATCAGAATTGGTTGATTATAGCCCCTTAGAACACTTGTCCTCACTTAAATTGACACATGTTTTCTGTTGTTTTTCTTGTTTGTTGTCCATGAATGGCTTCCCTATATCAGAATTGGTTGATTATAGCCCCTTAGAACACTTGTCCTCACTTAAATTGACACATGTTTTCTGTTGTTTTTCTTGTTTGTTGTCCATGAATGGCTTCCCTATATCAGAATTGGTTGCATTATAGCCCCTTAGAACACTTGTCCTCACTTAAATTGACACATGTTTTCTGTTGTTTTTCTTGTTTGTTGTCCATGAATGGCTTCCCTATATCAGAATTGGTTGATTATAGCCCTTTAGAACACTTGTCCTCACTTAAATTGACACATGTTTTCTGTTGTTTTTCTTGTTTGTTGTAGTTCCTTCGCTTTGGGCTCAAACTTAGTCCAAGCACATGCTATCCCATCTAGTAGTTGCCACTACTGGGGAAGGCAGTGGCCTGATGTTTGCCTGTGGATTAGCTTTCCCTATTACCAGTGTCCCTCGCCATCAGGCGAATCCACTCCGACTTCTGGGGTACTTGTAATTTACGTCCGCAATCAAGGACGAGAGGTGAACATTTTAGTCCAACTGACCGGTGCAGGCGTTGACCCCACTAACCCGTCATCAACTCACCGGAAGTTTAAAACCGAGGGTTCTTATCCATTCTGCCATGCTGACCTCTGACAAAGATACATTGTAGAGAATATTCTTTGTCTTGTGAAATGCTACCTTTGCCTGGCTGTTCTACATCTAACTTCCTGAAAACATGATCCATTCGCTGTTATTAGAGTACCCAAAGACATGAATGGACACGCGGTGGTTAAAGTATATATACCAATTGCGAATCTGGACAATGATAGAAAGAGATAAAAGAAAAATGATAACAACAGAAATGAGATCCCTGAGAAGAATACTCAATTTATTGCTTGCTTGCTTGTGTTCGTTGGCTTGAGCTCCAACGCGAAGTCCTGTATGTCGGATGAAGACATCCTGTTGTCCAACATCAGTGTGATGTCATACAGGACCTGAGTTATGCGTGAGTATCCGTTGTCCCATGTCTGGCTTATTGGTGTGCAGACTTGTGGTTCCTCGCCGTACAGGCAGACACTCTCCGACTACGGAGGAATCGGCGATCCTATTGACTTTAGCCAGGACCCCGAAGGGACCTGTTGCCCAGGACGCTCGATGAGGACGCGTCAATAGGTCTTGGCCAGTATATAACCCGGCCCTGGTGCCTTGGAAACACCTCTGCGTCCCACTCAATTTGTTAAGAAGCGAGAAAAATCAGACTAAAATGGAGATTACAGGAGGGCTAGATTTCATTAGAAAACAGCAAGATACATGGTTCGGCCATATAACAATGCTACGAAAGCATAGTATACCACAACAAGCAATGATGTACAGTCGAAATGGAAACAGCAGAAGAGGCCGACCATGTAAACGATGGACAGGGGGAATAACAGATTCAATGGGAACCTCGATATAGGAATCCCATAAGCGGGCATTCTCCCGCTGTTTATACTTCACCTCGACACCGCAAGGTACAAGAGGATACAATTAGATTAGATTAGATGATGAAAGAGTTCGTGCATGTTACAGTGCAAATTCTAGACAATTAGTTCATTCATTCATTCATTCATTCAGTAGCATGTCCTTTGAAGAACCTCGCTCCCATAACAACCTTCCAGAAAACCTCTCGATCACAAGCAAGATGACCCGCGTCTGATACACCCATCTGGAGATCATCCGCCACATCCTGCACCCATCTTCTCTTTGGCCTTCCTCTTCCTCTCTTCCCAGGAATATACCCTTCCATTATTGTTCTCTCCAAACTGTCGTGACGTTTCAAGTGACCAAAATATTTCAATTTTCTTTGTTTTATCGTCTTTAATAGCCATCCCTCCTCAATATTCAACTCTTGAAGTATGGTTGCATTTGTTCTTTTCTTTACCCAAGATATTCTTAGAACAATTAGTAAACGGGCGAAATAACCCCTGGAAGCTTTAAAGATGTGGTTCTATAGAATAATGCTGAAAATTCACTGGACAGGCAAAATGAGCAATCTGGACATTTTGAGAGAGACAAAGTCGCAAAGACAACTGACCACAAGCATAAGAAAGAAGCAGTCATCATTTGTGGGTTACATTATGAAAAGACAAAAACTGGAACATGTTGTGACAAGCGGTAAGATTTGTGGAAATAAAGATGGAGGAAGACAGAATGAGAAACTTCATGACAGTTTGTCATGGCATGGAAGGGAGTTAACACATGCATTGATCCATGCCATCGGATATCGATATTTGTGGAGAGACATGATCGCCCACGACAGCCGGCAAGGCAATGGATAGTGATTATATATATATATATATATATATATATATATATATATATATATATATATATATATATATATATATATATGCGTGTATGTGTGTATGTATGTGTGTATGTATGTGAGTGTGTGTGTGTGAGTGTGTGTGTGTGTGTGTGTGTGCGGGTGCGTGTGTATTTGTGTACAGGCACACATTATGACAGCACATCTGGTTACGATTCTCAACAAACACAAACGCCAAGACTTACCGTACTGGCAAGCAGGGCCGAACCAACCTGGTAGACATCTCGTGCAAGAACCATCGCTGCCGCAGCTTGTAGTTGTTGCACAATGACACTTGTACCGACAGTCTTTGCCAAACCAGCCGACATCACAACCTGCAACATGATGATCCCTATAGCTAACAGTAACACTACACCTGTCGCAGTATAACCATCATCGTTCCTGTTATTTCTCTGTGAAATATTGATAACAGTGCCGACTGATAGAGATTCTTTACGTTCGGCCTGTTAAGCTGAAACATCTGTCGGAGCCGGAAGCAGTGGCGGTGGCTAGACTCAAACACAAGCAGTTTATTATCATGATCTTATGGCAGGTCGGAGGTTAGCATGGGCGAATGGATAAGTGCGCTCGTTCTTGAACTTCCGGTGTGCTGATGACGAGGTTACGGGTTCAACCTCTGCACCGGTCAGTTGGAATAACATGCTGACATCTCCTCCTTGACTTGCGGACGTCAATTACAAGTAACTCTGAAGTCGGAGTGGGTTTGCCTGATGGCGAGGGACACTAGGTAATAGAAAAAGGGAATCCATATGCAAATATCAGCTAAGTGCACTAGAAGTAGAAACACGTGTATGAATATGAATATTACAATTATTGCTCAGCTGGACTTTAGGTCATTAAAGATACAAAAAATATGCACAGACAAATCAGTGAGCTCACGGGAAGAAAAATAAGAATAAATACAGGGTGTTTGAAATCAAAAACAGGAAAGATATTATTGGAGGAAGATGATATAATGAAGAGGTGGAACGAGTATATCAAAGAATTATACGATGGGGAAAGGGAAGAATTAACAGAAGAAAGTAACTTAGAAGGTCCACCTATTCTAAAAGAAGAAGTCGCTGACGCTATGAAATATATGAAGAAAGGAAAAACAGCTGGACCAGATGAAATCACAATAGAAGAATTAGAAGTATTGGGAGAATTTGGAGTAGATATATTAACCAAAATGTCAAATGATATTTACAGCAGTGGATATCTACCCAGTGATATGCTGAAATCTGTATTTATAGCTATACCAAAAAGACCAGAAGCAATTGATGAGAAGAACCAGAAAGAAAATAAAAATGGAAATTAGTGAAGAACAGTATGGATTTGTGGAGGGAAAGGGCACAAACAATGCAATTTATACATTACGGACACTAATAGAAAGGTCAATAGAGAAACAGAAAGACATATATTTATGCTTCATAGATTATACTAAGGCATTTGATAAAGTAAAACATGATGAGCTGATTAAAATGTTGGAAGATATCAACGTTGATGGGAAAGATTTAAGAATAATAAAGACTGTTTACTGGAACCAAGTAGCAACAATTAAAATTGGAAATAAAGAGGTTAGTTAAGGACACATAAAGCTAGGACTACAACAGGGATGTGTCTTGTCACCAGATCTCTTCTCCCTATATAGCGAAGAAATAATGAGAGAGAGATCAAAGAGATGGCAGGAATACTAGTTGGAGGTTATAATATAAATAATATACGCTATGCGGATGACACAGTATTGGTGGCAGATAAATCAACAGACCTACAAACAATTGTTGGACACTGCAGTAACAGAGAGCGCAAGGTAAAGGACTCTCCTTGAATATCAAGAAAACAGTAACAATGGTGATATCAAAGAAAATGGTGACACCAAAATGTGACATAGAAATAGTAGGAAAAATTCTTAACCAAGTGGATAATTTTAGATATCTAGGGACATTTATAACATCAGATGGAAGATGTACAAGAGAGATTAAGAGCAGAATAGGGCAGGCAAAGGCTGCATTTCAGAAAATGAAGAGTATCTTATGCAATAGGTCACTATCACTGAGTGTAAGAAAGAGAGTGCTGAAATGCTATGTAGAACCAGTTTTGCTGTATGGCAGTGAATCTTGGAATGTAAATGAACAAATTAAGAAGAAATTAGAAGCAACAGAGATGTGGTTCCTGAGACGAATGTTGAGAATTCCTTGGACTGCCAGAGTAACTAACGACGACTGCCTGAAACAGGCTAATGAAACTAGAACACAATATACAACAATAAGAAAGAGACAAACAGCTTTCTTTGGTTATGTAATGAGAAGAGAGGCATTGGAGAACATCGTGACAACTGGAAAGATCGAGGGGATAAGAGGCAGAGGCAGACCAAGAGAAATGATGCTGGCTGGATTGAGACGGTGGCACGGAGGAATATCAGCAGCACAGTTGATCCAGAAAACCAAAGACCGAGATCTGTGGAGAGCCATGAACGCCTACGCCAGCTGGCAGGGCACTTGATGATGATGATGGACTTTAGGCGGCCTGGTGTGCCTTGTCAGTCGAGAAGATATGATCAGTCGGGGCCACATCGATTGACGGATGTCAGTCGAGCGATCGGACAAGTTTTGAGCTACATCCTACGATGGGTGATGTGATATTCTAGTGTGATAATTTGGTCGCGTCTAGCGTAAGCTGAGTGGTTTAGTGGTTACACACCCGCGTCACACGCCAGTGATCCTAGGTTTCATCCCGGGTCCAGTCAAGGATATGCACTACTGACGAGCTCAAACGAGAGCGAAACTCGAAATGGTGCTTCCATATTGACGTAGTGTAAAAGGCCTTAGGTTCGTACCGGAATACGATCAGCGTTGCCAGTAGTGGGTTGTGCTCAAAGTTTAAATCTCAAATCCCGGGGAGAAAAACAAACAAACAAATAAAACAATATGGGTTGTCGGGTTTCATAATCGCCGCCCAACATTCGGCGCTGACAGAAAGCAGGTTGTACCGTCTACTGTCATTTGATAACTCAGTCATATCTGTCTAAGACCTGACTCAATATCATATATTATAGAATCTCAGTATTGCTTTCTCTTGGAGAACTTTCATTGGCAAATGTGTCTAGATACCCAATTTAGACCAACATACCATTAATCCATTATTGATAAATGTGTCTAGACACCACCATGTAGACACACATACAATTATTGAGAAGTATGTCTAGATACTCTGCGTACGCACACTTACCTCTATTGACATACTTATCTAGTTATTTAAATATTGAGCACAACCCACTACTGGCAACGCCGATCACATTCTGGTATGAACCTAAGGCCTATCCACGTCAATATCTAAGCACTATACTCGAGTTTCGCCCTCATTTGAGCTCGTCAGTAGTGCATATCCCTGACCGGATCCGGAAACAGTCCCGGATCACGCGTGTGAAGCGGGTGTGTAACCACGCAGCACACACTGGACACACCAAATTATCACAACAGAACATCACAACGCTACCCATCGTAGGCTATGCTTATCTAGTTATACTACGTACGTTCACTTACCTCTATTGACACACTTGTCTAGATATACTATGTACGCACACTTACCTCTATTGACACACTTGTCTAGATATACTATGTACGCACACTTACCTCTATTGACACACTTGTCTAGATATACTATGTACGCACACTTACCTCTATTGACATACTTGCCTAGTTATACTACGTACGTTCACTTACCTCTATTGACACACTTGTCTAGATATACAATGTACGCACACTTACCTCTATTGACACATTTCAATAGATATACTATATACGGACACTTACCTCTATTGACATACTTGTCTAGATATACTACGTACGCACACTTACCTCTATTGACACACTTGTCTAGATATACCATGTACGCACACTTACCTCTATTGACATACTTGCCTAGTTATACTACGTACGTTCACTTACCTCTATTGACACATTTCAATAGATATACTATATACGGACACTTACCTCAATTGACATATTTGTCTAGATATACTACGTACGCACACACACCTCTATTGACACACGTGTCTAGATATACTATGTACGTACACTTTCCCCTATTGACACACCTGTCTAGATATACTACGCACACACACTTACCTCTGTTGACATACTTGTCTAGTTATACTACGTACGTTCACTTACCTCCATTGACAACATTTGTCTAGATATACTTTGTACGGACACTTACCTCTATTGACACACTTGTCTAGATATACTATGTACGTGCACTTACCTCTATTGACACACTTGTCTAGACATACTATGTACGCACACTTACCTCTATTGACATACTTGTCTAGTTATACTACGCACGCATACTTATCTCTGTTAACACAATTGTCTAGATATACTTTGTACGTACATTTACCTCTATTGACATCTTGTCTAGATATACTATGTACGCAAACTTACCTCTATTGACATACTTGTCTAGTTATACTACTTACGCACTCTTATCTCTATAAACACACTTGTCTAGATATACTATGTAAGCACACTTACCTCTATTGACATACTTGCCTAGTTATACTACGTACGCACACTTACCACTATTGACACACTTGTCTAGATATACAATATACGTACACTTACCTCTATTGACACACTTGTCTAGATATACTATGTACGTACACTTACCTCTATTGACACACTTGTCTAGATATACTGTGTACGCACGCTTACCTCTGTTCCGTTCCGTTCCGAACTCAGTACGGATGGTCCTGTTCAACAGTTTTGAAAACTTGTTCTGTTGGGGCCTTCATTGCGTAGCTTGATTTGAAACTTTCGAAGATCTGGTTGCTTGTTTTCAGCTTCCTGGTTTCTGATTGGTTGATTTCGTTCATTCTGGATAAGGTACTTCATGTCTGGTCAGAGTCGCGCACTTGCTGAGGCCTGGAGTTATTGTGTACCCACCCCGTCATATGGTGCTGTTTCTTTCAGGGAGCTCTACCATTCTTCGTCCCACCTGTTGTTTCTCCTCTTTCCACGCCTTGGGATGTTGTCGAATCTTCTGGTTCGTCTTTGGCTTTGGGTGTCGTCTCTGTAGGTCGATCTTGGTGGGGAGCGATTTCCAAAGAATTGTTCTTGATCTGGGTAGCCTTCCTCATCCAATTCACGTGGTGTTCCGTCGTCTGATGTTTCTTCTTCTGTCTTGGTCTTGGCATTTTCTGATTCTTTCTGTGCATTGAGTAGTTCAATTTATTCTCTTTCTTCTTGTATCAGCTTCAGCGTTTCTTCTGTCTTTGCTCTCTCTTCTTGATATCTTCAGTACAGAGTTTCGTCAGTGTCAGCTTTTATGGCGGCCATTCGAGCGACATCCTGCTCTATCTTCTGCTGGACTTGCTTCAGGTCGTCCAGGATGCGCTGAACGGCCGTTATCTGGGTTTCTTGCGTCTTGTCACTTTTGTCTTCGAGGTTTTTGACCTGTGTTCTCAGCTCCTTCAGGTTGCCTTCCAATTGTGCTTTATCACTCTTAGTGAGTCGGTTGGTGGTCTCGTACTGCCTCCTGGCCTCCTTATATGGCAAGTTTGACTTTATGGCTATCTTCATAGTTTCTTTGCTGTCTTGGTGGCAGGGGCAGCCGAGGTACCTGGCGCCATGGTTGCCGAGGCAGTTGGCGCACTTTCTGTTGTTGTTAGGCCTCCTGAGTCTTTCTTCGCTTGTTGGCACTGACTGTAAGTATGGGGACCAGAGCAGTACCTGCACACCTCCACATCACTCTTGCAGGTGGCCCGGGTGTGCCAAAATTCTGGCACTTGGAGCACTGCAGCACTCTCTGGTATGTAGTGCTCTGGTCTTTGATCTCTTCCGCCCCATACGATGTACGGAGGGATCACTCGGTCCTCTGATGTAACAATGACGACTGTAGAGGGGATGTTGTTCTTCCCGATGATCCGCTCCGCCCTGGTGATCTTGAGCTTCTTGTTCTCTTTTAGCAGCATCTCCCTGATCTTGTCATCTGAGTGATGGGTCTGGACTCGTCTGATGACCCATCGTTTCGTCGTGCGGTGCCGGGCGGCTTCCAGAACTATGCCGTGGTGAAGCGGTATGATGCTCTTCTCCTCGTGTGCGATCTTGTATAACAGGGCTGTGGTCTTTGGATTTTTCGAGATGGAGACCACTACTCCATCGGGTGTCTTGCGCAGCTGGTTGATGCTGTGTCTTCCCAGCTCGTTCTCCAACAGACTGATTATCTTGTCTGTTGGTAGCGCCGACAGTTTGGCTTCTCCCACGCTTGTTTGCTTGAGTAGAATTTTGCCGGTGAAGTCTACGGTAGTGTTTGATGTTTCCTCCTGTGTGGAGGTCTCTGGTAATTTGGTCTGCATCTCCATAGTGTTGCTAACTTCACGGCTGCTACTGGCTTCTGTTGTGGTTTCTATGACGGGAACGGTTTCAGCTGGTGTAGGTGCCGGACTTCTGCTTGAAGATATGGGCTCAGCAGACGCAGCGGCCTTCCTCGCCTCTGCCTTCTTCTTCCCGGCTGCATATAGCGCATGTCTTTGCGCGGCACTTTTAACGCGAGTCATCCTCTGCGTTATTCGATAAGGCGACTTGATCTCGATAGCGCGTCGAGTCGACTGTGTCCGAAAATTATTCCTTACCTCTGTTGACACACTTGTCGAATGTACTGTGTACGCACACATACCTCTATCGACATACTTGTCAAGATATACTATGTACGTACACTTACCTCTATTGACACAAGTGTCTAGATATACAATGTACGCACACTTACATCTATTGACGCACTTGTCTAGATATACTATGTACGTACACTTACCTCTATTAACACACTTGTCTTGATATACTATGTACGCACACTTACCTCTATTGACTACGTGTCTAGACACGCTACATACTTACACATACCTCTCTTGACAAATTTTATATATACGCTATCTACGACACGTGGCTCTATTGACAACTTGCCTAGATACGCTATCTGCGTACACTTACCCGCTGCGGCGTTACAGTTGGCTAGCAGGACAGCAGACGCGACAGCTAGCAGTAACATTCTTGGTTGTATGATGAAGTGATAGCTCACTGGAACGCCTGTGGGAGGACATATGAGAAGTATGGAAGACGAGTTGTGTCAACTCTTTAGAACGCAACATTTGAAGTTTATATGCATTATTATTTTCTCTTTGTGATCTTACATATAGTCGATGTTTAAAGCTTTGAATATTCGTTTTTGTGATCAAAAATGTATTGATGAAACATAGTTACAAAGGAAAGTTATTTATTGTGCGACCATTGACAAATTAATCTCACTGACCATAATGATAGACTACCCAGTATTGACCCCCAGATACGGATTTCAGGTTGTAAAGAGGTAATGACTCTCTCGCCACATCCCAGAGAACAGACAGCTCTAACATTTCACCCACATCTGGTGTTTTTGATTGAAGGATTGAAGGGGAGTGTGACATCATGGACCACAGACAATTCTTACATTCCGCCCACATCGGACCCTCTTCGGTAAAAGAACAGAAACTACAACGCTAGCATGAAATAGGGAGTATACAAAAGTAAGCTATTCGTCGCAGTTCTAACATCACGGCAGACGGGTCACCCCAAAATGCTCCGTTCCTGTGCCGGCGAATATCACAATAAATTATTCTCACTGCCCAATGTATAAGGTGAAACAGACAGTAGATCCGACAAAACCAACAGCACGCACTCGCATGCATGCATACGGGTCGCTGCCAGAATGTGAACACAACAGTCCGCCACAAGGATATCAATTCATTGTCTATGGAAGCAGCTGACACACTGCGGACAGATGAAATGCATTGCACATGAAATCCAACGCTAACACTGTCGCACCAAGCACTCAGCTCAACAGCTTGATGACGGAACAATGTTCCACAAGTTCAGCATGAGAAAAATGTGGCAATAAACCGTAGGTAGAAACAAATACAGGCTACAGTGTAATTGATCACCCGCCTATCCACCATATAAACCTGAAGTCACCAAACAAGTCAGCAATATATAGAACTATTGTTCACGTCTTGAAGCGCTTGGGTTGAAAGTGATATTTGTATTGGCCAATCGACACTCAATGGTTTATGTGGTCAGGATCTTGCTGGCCGGCTTACTTCCCACAGAATGTTCTAGTACTCATGTACGGCTGGGTAGACAATGGACGTGCATCATCTTAGAAACGACAAATCCCTGTCTGTGGAGATTTGAACACACACCAACCGGACTGGAAGGTAAGCGTTCTGGTCACTGCGCCAAAGAGGCTTCCATGCATAGAGGTATGTATGCGTGTCCCTTACAGCACGTTGCAGTCAACCCCAGCATGTAGTGGTGTTTGCCATTTACTAGGCAATGTTAGTTCATTAGTTTGCCGTTGCGTTCTGAACGGCCAACGCCTCTTAATATTTAAATCAACACAAAGCAAGCTGCTCTCAAATGGCCCACGGCTGACGTCGAGCCCCGGACTCTATGTGGCGGGAGTTGTCCCACGCAGTGTCACCATCCACCAAGCCACGGAGCACACATATATGAAGGACACGGAGATAGAAATATGACATATAAAAATGCTAATCTTGGAAGGCCAATGACCAAATTAGGACAATTTAAACACAGACGTTATAAACAAAATATTGCACGATTTATTGCCTGACATATTTCGTATCTCGTCACGTGCATGCTGCAGAGTTATATACTTGTATGATATGGAGTGAATACAT
This sequence comes from Cepaea nemoralis, assembly GCA_014155875.1. Taxonomy (NCBI): domain Eukaryota; kingdom Metazoa; phylum Mollusca; class Gastropoda; order Stylommatophora; family Helicidae; genus Cepaea; species Cepaea nemoralis. The sequence continues at coordinate 23,408 of JACEFZ010015842.1, forward strand.
GAAAAACATATTGGGTGAAATTCTAAGTGCACAGTCATTTATACTGTACAAATTTGAGAATCCCTGTGACTGTCCACTTACAAGGGAATCTATTGTTTTACATTAGAGAAAGCTTCGATGCAGCGGATTTGAGGTTCCTGATACGAATGTTGCGAATACCTTTGACTGCCAGAGTAACTAATAACGATTGCCTAAAAGAGACTAATGAAACTAGAACATTATATACTGAAATATATAACCGTCTCATTTTCTATCTGTGTTCACTGTCCCCTAACGGCCTCAATGCCAAATACGGCTTTATTTAATCCCCCACCCCCTCTCCAGCAGTATAGTGCACAACTGTTCACTATTTCATCATACTTTCACATGGATGCATCTCCTTCCCCCTAGCCAGTGTTCTCTCCTCTGGTGGCTAGACCAATCCCAGGGCTCGTGACGTAATTGACCTTTACCTCATTGACCCCTCTTAACCACACATCCGGTTCATTCACATCATTTGAACCATACACACGGATCAAATTAAAGACGTGTCCCCGCCTATAACAAGTATAAAATAAGTAACGTTTATAATATATTGTCATGTATTGTATTTCATAAAGTTGTATCTGTTTGTGGGTGTTTTGTTACTGTTGATCATAGTCTAGTAAAGCTTCCGGTCTACTTCCCGTCTTTTGGTGATTCATTTATAATAGTGTATACAACTTTAAGAAAGCGACAAACAGCTTCTTCGGTCATGTGATGATGAATAGAGGCCATTGGAGTACATCCTGACGACGGGAAAGATTAATTGGACAAGAGGCAGAGGCAGATCAAGATAAATTATGCAGAATGCACAGAGGAATAGCCGAGTCCATAAAAGGGCCCTCTCCCGCTGTTTATAATTTACCTCTACACCGCAAGGTACAAGAGGAACCAGATGAGATGAGACGAGACTATGTTTACAACTGAAACGAAGAGTACGGCCTTGTCCTGTTAATCGTTATGTTTGTATCTGTATACAAGACATTCTTCTCCGTGATTATATATTACAATGTGTGTATGCATTTCTTTGCTAACGCAGGCTTAGTCGCCGGAACGTTATGCGTTTTCCGTAATTGAGTTGTGGAAAGCTGCATTACTTTGTGTTATATAATATTGTTCACATGGCATCCAGTGCCGTTTGGTCAAGAAGATATGAGCCGGTATACATAGTCAGCGGGGAGGTTGGTACATCTACTCAGCCGGACACAACTGGTCACTATTCTCTATTGGAGTGTTTCACACAACTGGTCACTATTCTCTATAGGAGTGTTCCACACAACTGGTCAATATTCTCTATAGGAGTGTTTCACACAACTGGTCAATATTCTCTATAGGAGTGTTTCACACAACTGGTCACTTTTCTCTATAGGAGTGTTTCACACAACTGGTCACTATTCTCTATTGGAGTGTTAGGCACAACTAGTCACTATTCTCCATAGGAGTGTTTCACACAAATGGTCACTATTCTCTATAGGAGTGTTTCACACAACTGGTCACTATTCTCTATAGGAGTGTTTCACACAACTGGTCACGATTCTCAATAGGAGTGTTTCACACAACTGGTCACTATTCTCTATTGAGATGTTTGGCACAACTGGTCACTATTCTCTATTGAGATGTTTGGCACTACTGGTCACTATTCTCTATTGAGATGATTGGCACAACTGGTCACTATTCTCTACTGAGATGTTTGGCACAACTGGTCACTATTCTCTATTGAGATGTTTGGCACAACTGGTCACTATTCTCTATTGAGATGATTGGCACAACTGGTCACTATTCTCTACTGAGATGTTTGGCACAACTGGTCACTATTCTCTATTGGAGTGTTTGGCACAACTGGTCACTATTATCTATAGGAGTGTTTCACACAACTGGTCACTATTCTCTATAGGAGTGTTTCACACAACTGGCCACTATTCTCTATAGGAGTGTTTCACACAACTGGTCACTATTCTCTATAGGAGTGTTTCACACAACTGGTCACTATTCTCTATAGGAGTGTTTCACACAACTGGTCACTATTCTCTATAGGATTGTTTCACACAACTGGTCACTATTCTCTATATGAGTGTTTCACACAACTGGTCACTATTCTCTATATGAGTGTTTCACACAACTGGTCACTATTCTCTATATGAGTGTTTCACACAACTGGTCACTATTCTCTATTGGAGTGTTCCACACACCTGGTCAATATTCTCTATAGGAGTGTTTCACACAACTGGTCACTATTCTCTATAGAAGTGTTTCACACAACTGGTCAATATTCTCTATTCGAGTGTTTGGCACAACTTGTCACGATTCTCTATAGGAGTGTTTCACACAACTGGTCACTATTCTCTATAGGAGGTTTCACACAACTGGCCAATAATCTCTATAGGAGTGGTTCACACAACTGGCCACTATTCTCTATAGGAGTGTTTCACACAACTGGTCACTATTCTCTATAGGAGTGTTTCACACAACTGGTCACTATTCTCTATAGGAGTGTTTCACACAACTGGCCACTATTCTCTATAGGAGTGTTTCACACAACTGGTCACTATTCTCTATAGGAGTGTTTCACACAACTGGTCACTATTCTCTATAGGAGTGTTTCACACAACTGGCCAATATTCTCTATAGGAGTGTTTCACACAACTGGTCACTATTCTCTATAGGGGTGTTTGGCACAACTGGTCACTATTCTCTGCTGAGATGTTTGGCACATCTGGTCACTCTTCTTTTCTGAGATGTTTGGCACAACTGATCACTATTCTCTACAGAAATGTTTGGCACAACTGGTCACTATTCTCTGCTGAGATGTTTGGCACTACTGGTCACTATTCTCTACTGAGATGTTTGGCACAAGTGTTTATTATTCTCTACTGGGGTGTTTGTCGAGATAGAGGATGCACTTATAGACGTGTTATGTGAGCAGTGATAATAATCCCAACTGACCTCATCTAAACTTCTGAGCCTACAAATATATCATATATATATATATATATATATATATATATATATATATATATATATATATATATATATATATATATATATATATATATATATATATATATATATATATATATATATATATCTGTCTGTCTATCTGGGTCTGTCTGTCTGTATGTTTTTGTGTTACACTCCCTACCCATCTACATACACATATATATCATACATACCAACATAACAACTTCGGCATACCAGTGTACCTATCCACATACTAATCAAACTACTTGTGTACATATGTAACTGCCAACATGCCTGCCGATCTAGCTACCTACTAATCAACCTTTCTATCTACCTCATTACCTACCTGTCTATCTGCATGCCTATGTATCAATCTACAGAGCCATCTCTGCCTAACCGTATGTCCATCTTTCACTCTGTTTGTCTGCATATTTGTGTGTCTGTTTGCTACGGGCCACTACTAAACCACCTAGCGCCCCCCCCCCCCACACACACATACACACAACACTCTCACAGACACAAACACACACACACACAATTATATATATATATATATATATAAATCACACACACACACACACACACACACCCGACACAACACAAGAATGTTGATGTAGACATGCCACACACGGTACTTACCCTATAGAACAGAATGTGTGATCTAGTCAATACAGGATTCAAGATGTCAAGTTTTGTACCAACACATCCTAGACACAAGACGACACTCCAAGTGACAGACAACCACCAATCTGCAACATAAAACTGCCACTTGGATCTGTCCGCCGTTTTAAACACTTCTGGCGAGATCTTTTCGCGTCTCAACGTGCCTCTTCCCTCTATAGCACATGTGTCCGCTACACTACACACTTATGTCCGTTCCTCTAGACACATCTGGCGAGATCTGTCATGTACTATACACATTGTACACACGTGAGTCCGCTGGTCTACACACGTCTGTCTGCTGCTCTATGTACATCTGTCCGCTGCTCTATATACTTCTGTCCGCCAATCTACACACTTTTGGCGAGATCTGTACATTATTTCACACAATTGTGACGAGACCTTTCCACTACTGTATATACGTCTTACGAGATCTTTCTACTACTGTACACACTTCTGGTGAGATGTGTCCACTACTCTATGTACATCTGACGAGATCTGTCCACTACTCTATACACTAATGACGAGATCTGTCCACTACTGTACACACTTTTGGCGAGATCTGCCCACTACCATACACACTTCTGACGAGATCTGTCCACTACTGTCCACACTTATCCAACATCCTACAGGGAAATGCAAGTAATGCCATGGCGGACATAGAAGGTCCTACAAGAAACAAATGAAACCCGTGAACTGATTCGAGAAACTGGAAGTAGTATGCGCACGTTATAGAGAGAAATACATCTGATAACTTAGTTATCATCATCAAGTGCCTTGCCGGCTGGCGTGGGCTAATCATACTTATCCACAGATTGCTTGCTTGCTCGGTTTAAAAACAAAAATTCAAAATTCGGTCTCGTTCAATCTGTTTTTTTTTAAATTTCAGCCGTGGTTATTGTTGAGATCCGTGGTTTTTGTGGGTTTTTAACCCTGTTTTTGTCTTGTGCTCTCGTACTAGTGAGTCCTAACTCGGACTGGTTACATATGTGTTTGTGTCTGTGACGTCAGCTGGGGGATTGGTCGATGATGGTCCATTGTGCCCGTCTCCTCTGCTGGTGTATTTGGTTGGTGAAGGCTCCTGACTCGTCTGGCTTGGCTGGTTGCAGCCCTTATCAGGGCATTTTATTTGGTCTGTTTGCCTCGTTTTTGTGTATTGTCTGTAGCAGCTTTTCGATGTTTTCCTTTTCTTGTTCTCGCAATATCTCTTCCCTCTCCCTCTCGAATTTCTTGCGCCTGTTTTCTAGTTCGATTTTTTTGCCTTCCTTTTGCCTATGGTATTCTGCTACCCTTAGTTCCTCCACTCTTGCCGATTCTAGGCACTCCTCCGGGGTAGGTGGAAATGGGTATTCTGTGCCACCTTCAGAGATCTGCGGGGTACTGGCTCCCTCTTGGACTTCTTAGGCGTCGTGGTTGTTGGGCTGCTGGCCTTAGCTTGCGGTTCTGGCTCGGTATTTTGTTGGGTTTCATCTTGCGGCTTTTCTGTGATCTTTTCCTTGGCTTCAGCTGGTTTGTTTTGGATTATCTCCCTTTCAGTTTTTAGCCTTTCTCTCTCTGCTATGATGTCTTATAGGATCTCTTTATTCTTCTTTGTCGTCTGCACCATGTGCTCCACTTCTCGTTTGATGTTTTGCTGGATCTCCTTTATTTTAGCAAGCAGTCTTTCATTGTCACTGGTTTGTGCCGGTGATTGAAGTAGCTTGACTTGTCTCTTTAATTCGTCGATCTGACCTTGTAGTTGGTCTCTTTCAGCTTGTGATATACACGTGGCTGTTTCGCACCTCTTCATTGCTTCTGTAACTGAGCACAAAACATTAAGCCTCATCATTGATAGAAACCTAACCTTTAATCCTCACGTTCAAGCGCTCACTAAACAAACAGCGAAAAAAGTCTACCAACTCTCCAAAATTAAAAATTTCCTTGATGAGGACACAAGGAAAATATTCTATACGTCACACTTACAGACACATTTTGACTACTGCTCTACAATCTGGGACGGTTGTTCCAATTCAAGCACCAAGCGACTTTACTCACTCCAGAAACGGGCCATGAGATTAATTTATAGCAAACATTTAACTGAAAATCCTAGCCTGCATAAACGCCTTCAGTTACTACCACTCCGCAAACGTCTGCTTTTCAATAAAGCTAAACTAATTCACAAAATCCTACATCGGAATGCCCCAAACTACCTTTGGCCATTGTTTGAATATAATGCTAGACACAGTAAACGATTAAATTTATTACACCTTCCGAAGCCTAGGATAGACTTATACAAAACAAGCTTAACGTACTCTGCAGCTCAGCTGTGGAACAATCTTACACATGAAATAAAAGACATCATCAATCCCTATACATATAATCGCAAATTATTTGAACACTATCTCAGTACGGATTACATTCCCCCTTAATAATAGAAGTAATAATATAATAAAACCCTAGTATAACAGCCAGTCCCCTTTTGGTAGTCCAGTATATTCCACATAGAAGTAATAATATAATAAAACCCTAGTATAACAGCCAGTCCCCTTTTGGTAGTCCAGTATATTCCACATAGAAGTAATAATATAATAAAACCCTAGTATAACAGCCAGTCCCCTTTTGGTAGGCCAGTATATTCCACATAGAAGTAATAATATAATAAAACCCTAGTATAACAGCCAGTCCCCTTTTGGTAGGCCAGTATATTCCACGTAGCTAATAAATGCCACACCAGTTATTACTATTACTGAGTCGTGTAGTATTTATTTTTAATTTTTCCACATGCCTTTATAATGCATATATTTTATATTGTTGCTGTTTTCAGTTAGCCTTGAATGATGTGTGAATGGTATAATGTATGAAAGAGAGTGATAAAAGGGCAGAATGTTAGACGGGCTTGCGTGCCCAATTCTTAACCCTTTCAAAATAAAGTTTTGTTGTTGTTGTTGTTGTTGTTAGTTTTTTTCCTTGTATGTTGTCTTTGTGGTAATAGCGATCTTTAAGACGTCTCTGTGTATTTGGAGATAGAGACTGCCCAGGTATCCTGCTCCATGCTTGCCCAGGTAGTTGGCGCACTTTTCTTTTGTTGTTGGGTGCTCGGAAGTCCGTGTCCAGTTTGGACAGCGGACACTCCTTGAAGGCGTGGTGATCGGCGTAGTATCGGCAGATTTCCATATTACTGCGACATGTTGCTCTGCTGTGACCGGCCCTCTGGCATCTGGAACACTGAGTTATTCTTGGAATAAATCCTTCAGGCTGTTGTATTTTCTTGTGTATCGATACCTGGTGTGGTATCTTGCTGCTCTCTGTCGTCACCACCGCCAGCGTGGTAGGGATCTTTGAGTATGTCAGGATCCGCTCAAGATTCGGATGTTGAGATTCTCTTCTTGTAGCTGCTTCAGGATTTATTCGCCTGACAGCTCCACTTGAATACGCTTGACAACCCATTTGACTGTCTTTGAGTCGATGTTTCCGACTCTGGTATCTTTCTCCTCCTTCTTCTTGGCTGTCTTGGCTTTTGTCTGTGGTAAGTTGTCGTCGATATTTCTCGTGGTGGTTTCAGTAGTAGCTGTTGTTTCAGACTCTCCACGGTCGTCTTCTTTACGCTTTTAGCGGCTCCCACGATGCACATTCTTTGTGATTGTTGTTTCTTGTTGTTCGCCTTGCCCCGCGCCATTTTCCTCCCCTGTTTGCGATCTCCTACAGCTTTTATCAATTCCTGTGTGGACTCCCTTTGGTGTCATGACACAATACTGACCAGAATCTTCTCATAGACAGCTTAGTGGGAACTGTAAACTAGATTTACAGAGCAAAAGTAAATGACAGGATATATATATATATATATATATATATATATATATATATATATATATATATATATATATATATATATATATATATATATATATATATATATATATATATATATATATATAATTATAATATATATATATATATATATATATATATATATTGTTAAGGATGTCGTGTTAAGCACAGGACTTCACGGGGCGGACAAACACTGTGAACTCTTAAAGGCAATTTGAAGATGAATGACCGTCCTACTTTTGACATGCACAAAATAGAAGCACCCACCTTGCAGACACTTTGCGGTACTGTAGCACGCCATGGATGATGTCATGTGCTGAATCTTGACTTATGTCAAGCTGTGCGACGAATGTCGCTCCCAGTCAATGGGCGGTTTTACTATACCAGGATTTCCACGGCTGCAATTGTTTGGAAACTTCCTAATCCTCTCACAACCTGGCTAGACTGACAGGCATGCGTACTAGACCTGCATTCGCTGATGAATGTCTATGATATTGATACCGTGTATAACCATAGTATCTCAACAAGTGTGTGTGTGGGGGTGTATGTGTGAATGGATGGATGTTAATGTGTGTGGGTGGATGTTAATGTGTGTGTGTGTGTGTGTGTGTGTGAATGTGTGTGGGTAGGTATTAATGTGTGTTTTTGAGTGGGTGTTGATGTGTGTGTGTATCTATGTGTGCGTGAATGTGTTAATGCGCGTGTGTGCGTGTTAATGTATGTGTTTGGGAGTGTTGATGCGTGTGGGGGAGGGGGGGGGGTTGAATTACTGTAAATGTGAGGAGTTAGAGGGACGGCTAGTTTAAGACTAAGTGTGGGGGTAAGTCTTTACTTCTAGATATAGGTTCTTCTTCTTCTTCTTCTTCTTCTTCTTCTTCTTCTTCTTCTTCTTCTTCTTCTTCTTCTTCTTCTTCTTCTTCTTCTTCTCCTTCTTCTTCTTCTTCTTCTTCTTCTTCTTCTTATTCTTCTTCTTCCATCTCCTTCTCCTTCTTCTGAGCCTGCGTGCCCAATTTGTGACCCTTTGAAAATAAGGTTCTTTCGTTCGTTCGCTCTTATTCTTCGTTGAACTTCAGAAGTCAAAATGAATTAATACAAAGAAAATAGCAATCAATTGAATCTTGTTGATATCCCTAAATAGTTTATCTTAAAATGAGCAGGCGTAGGGCAAAATACTGTTTTCTGTTGTGCATATGTTGGACACTGCGGCAGAAATGTCTAGAAGTCATGCTAGCAGTCCCACAGTGACATTCATCAATATCTCCTATCTGTGTGCCCCATGCTAGCAGTCCCACAGTGACATTCATCAATATCTCCTATCTGTGTGCCCCATGCTAGCAGTCCCACAGTGACATTCATCAATATCTCCTATCTGTGTGCCCCATGTTAGCTCTAACGTTCAACGGTGTTGCCGATGTTGCCCTATGGATCAGAGACGTGGGCAAGCTATAAATAAAATTATTGAAACTGCGGTAAAGCTGTGGAAATGTAAACAGTATAAAACAACGCGAAGAAATGCAGCTTTATTGAACACAATTACGGAAAACAGGACGTTACGGCGACCAGCCTTCATCAGATATAATTTCTTCTTTTCCCAATTTCTTTTCATTGTTCTGAATTTTGTTTTCATCTTTCCATTCTTCTCATTCGGTTAATGTGCCTTAATATAGTCACGGAAGTGTTTCCCTCGTGTTAATATGTTGTGTTTTGTGTATTTGTTTGCTGATGAAGGCTATCGCCGCAATCTTATATGTTTTCCGTAATTGTGTTCTGGAAAGCTGCGTGACTCCGTGTTATTATGAACTATCAGAAACACGGAGAGCGACTATCAAAGCAATTACCAATAAACAACAAACATTCAATAATAGATGCCATCACAGCATAGAAGCACTTCAATGGCATGGCAGGGTCGCTGGGCGGAGCTTGAGGAGGACACGTGACCGATTGTGCAGATCACAAGGCTAGGAAGCGACTGGGACTCTTGTTGGGACACATTGCGATGGCATGATCATAGAAGAACAAAACATCCATTCTTCTGGAACACACACGGAAGACAACACAGAGGGAGACCAAACGCGCACAGGGAAGTGAATTAAAGATAATTAATACAAGCAAGGCAGGAGCTGCAAGACATTGCATAGATTAGATAGTTTGGCATGAATTGGCTGAAGACCTATGCTACAATGGAAGATAAGGACCTCCATCAGTTGGCTGAAGATCTATGCTACAATGGAAGATAATGACCTCCATCAGATGACCGAAGACCTATGATCCAATGGAAGATAAGGACCTACATCAGGTGGCTGAAGACCTATGATCCAATGGAAGATAAGTACCTACATCAGATGACCGAAGACCTATGATCCAATGGAAGATAAGGACCTACATCAGATGGCTGAAGACGTATGTTATAATGGAAGATAAGGACTTCCATTAGATTGCTAATGTCTTATGTTACAATGGAAGATAACGACCTATATCGGATAGCTGAAGACTATGCTCCAATGGAATATTAGGTCCTCCATCAGTTGGCTGAAGCTTAAGTTCCTATGAAGGATGATAATGGGCCGCCATTAGTTGGCTGAAGATCAATGCTGCAATGAAATGTAAGGTTCTTCATCAGTTTTCTGAAGATCTATGCTCCATTGGAAAACAAGGGCCTCCATTAGTTGGCTGAAGACCTATGATATAATGGAAGATAAGGACCTCCATCAGTTGGCTGAAGACCTATGATATAATGGAAGATAAGGACCTCCATCAGTTGGCTGAAGACCAATGATATAATGGAAGATAAGGACCTCCATCAGTTGGCTGAAGACCAATGATATAATGGAAGATACGGACCTCCATCAGTTGGCTGAAGACCAATGATATAATGGAAGATAAGGACCTCCATCAGTTGGCTGAAGACCAATGATATAATGGAAGATAAGGACCTCCATCAGTTGGCTGAAGACCAATGATATAATGGAAGATAAGGACCTCCATCAGTTGGCTGAAGACCAATGCTGCAATGGAAGATAAGGACCTCAATCAGTTGGTTGAAGACCTATGATGTAATGGAAGATAAAGATATCCACAAGTTTTCTGAAGACCTATGCTCAAATGTAAGATAAAGACCTCATTTAGATGGCTGAAGACCTTTGCTCCAATGGAAGTTAAGGACATCCATCAGTTGGGTGAAGACCTATGTTGTATTTGAAGATAAGGACATCTCCAGTTTTCTGAAGACCTATGCTCCAATTAAAGATAAAGTCATATGATCTTATGGATGGTAAGGACTTCCATCAGCTGGCTGAAGACCTATGCTGCAATGGAAGGTAAGGGCCAGCAGCAGTGGCAGCAGATAAGAAATGGATTATTTCTCGTGGCTAGTTCCGAGTTAATTAATTTGTATTTCATTTAATGATTGTCTGCATGCGGCCTGGCGTAGTTGAATGGTAGCTACGCTATTAATGTCATGGGTGCGATCGTGGGAGGGTTCGGTGACTGCGTTCGTCGACAGCGAAATGGGGTGAAGTCTGACCACCTATTGCTCCATGAAATGGGGTGAAGTCTGACCACCTATTGCTCCATGAAATGGGGTGAAGTCTGGCCAGTTATTGCTCCATGAAATGGGGTGAAGTCTGGCCAGCAATTGCTCTATGAAATGGGGTGAAGTCTGACCACCTATTGCTCCATGAAATGGGATTAAGTCTGGCCAGTTATTGCTCCATGAAATGGGGTGAAGTCTGCCAGCTATTGCTCCATGAAATGGGGTGAGGTCTGGCCACCTATTGCTCCATGAAATGGGGTGAAGTCTGGCCAGCTATTGCTCCATGAAATGGGGTGAAGTCTGCCAGCTATTGCTCCATGAAATGGGGTGAATTCTGGCCACCTATTGCTCCATGAAATGGGGTGATGTCTGGCTACCTATTGCTCCATGAAATGTGGTGAAGTCTGGCCACCTATTGCTCCATGAAATGGGGTGAAGTCTAGCCACCTATTGCTCCATGAAATGGGGTGAAGTCTGGCCACCTATTGCTCCATGAAATGGGGTGAAGTCTGCCAGCTATTGCTCCATGAAATGGGGTGATGTCTGGCCACATATTGCTCCATGAAATGGGGTGAAGTCTGGCCAGCTATTGCTCCATGAAATGAGGTGAAGTCTGCCAGCTATTGCTCCATGAAATGGGGTGAGGTCTGGCCACCTATTGCTCCATGAAATGGGGTGAAGTCTGCCAGCTATTGCTCCATGAAATGGGGTGAAGTCTGCCAGCTATTGCTCCATGAAATGGGGTGAATTCTGGCCACCTATTGCTCCATGAAATGGGGTGAAGTCTGCCACCTATTGCTCCATGAACATAATGAAACAGGAAGGTGCCGTACTGTACATTCTGTCAGATTGGTGTGCGTCCGTCTCTTAATGCTAGCTTCCCACTTGTATCGTTGTCTACCCGTTGCTTGCTTGTCCTCAACCTTGCCCTCCAGTATGGTTTTTATAAGAGTATTATGCCATTTAACGTTGCCGTAATATTTCACTTGCCTCTCTTATATTTCTTACATTAACTCTCTTTTCAGTCTGTGCACTCAAACTTACAACATGTGATGCCCCTATTACATCCCTGGCCCCTAGAGGACAATGCACCGTGATACATTTTGTTTTCTTGTAATGACTGCCATCTTTGTTCTCACAACAGCTGGAATAGAAGAGAGGTAGAAGAATGATGTGAGAGAATATCCCTGCCAGGCGTTCGTTGTTATCAGGACATGAGGTGTTACATTCTTGTCGAGACTGCCTGATGTGAACAATTATGCACGTGCGCGCCAGTTGGTGAGATACTTGAGGATAAGAAGCTGGCAGTTCATCTGGGTGGTTGAGTGTTCAGGACGTTGAATGGGAGATGTAGACAATCTAGTCGACAAAGTGGGTCATGCCCAATATCCATGATGATCCACTTAAAGGGATGATGATAGGAAGTGGGACCTCGCCAAGCGTGGTCCATCCTTGCCTTCAATAACCATTGAATATTTCCACTTCTAATGGTACTAGTTGTAGTTTGATTATGTATCTGTCTGGCCTTTCCTGGGAGTCCTGATTGTTGGCCAGATCCTCTGACATTTAATGCCGCTCCATTATCTCCGTGTTATGATGATTTATCTGTTCACCCATGCTATACACATTATCTCAACCCTGACCACATCTGCCTTAGCATGCACCAATACCCCACCCAGGGGTGCAGACTCAGCCAATCTGTCCACCAGCTAGATTCCAACGACACCAGCATGCCCTGGAGCAAAGAACCAACAGATAATCCCTATCTGTGGTTTTTGATTGGAAGCTGCCATTGTGCACGAAGGATGCCTGTCTTCACATTTTTCAGCAAGTTTTGTTAGCCCTTTACAACCATGACATGCGTGTAAAGATATACAACCTAACACAGAAATATATGTAGCAAAGAATCGGTTATGGATACGAATAGATAAGGAGATTATACGAAACATTTATAAGGAGATGATATGAAAAACCACCGGATACATACATATCAATTGGGAACCCTTGGAGATCACTAAGACTGTTCACAAATAAAGACAAATGTATTGTTTGGAGCTCATAGATGTAGAAGAAAGAAGAAGAGACTAGAGGACACACTAGACAACACAAATAAGCACACATGTCATGTTTGTGGCTAGTAGACGTAGAAGAATGATGATGACCATTCATTTCACCCAGTGGGGTTGAAAGTATGGAGGTGAGTTTTAAGATGGCTGGCAAGGCGTATTTTGGCTAGACATGGTCTTTGACAATGTCGGCAAAGAATGCTTGACGTTCAAGGAGGCGGAATTCCTGCATTTATTTATTTATTTTTTTTCGGGGGGGGGGGGGGGGGGTGTGGGGGTCCAGCCTTGTTTCACAGCTCTAGCAGTCCTGTGAATACACCCTTAAATAATGATGTAAGCCATGAATTTCGGTCGTTGGCAGCAGTCTCCACTTGTTGTGATGAATTCCAACAGTTTTTAATGAACCTTCAGAATGTCTTTAACGTGTTTCCTCTGGCCGCCTTGAGAGTGTTTACCACATCGCAGCTCGCAGTAAAAAAAATGCGTTTAGGGAGCCTGTGATCTGGCATGCGAGTCCCGTCACAAGCCCAGCAAATCTGCTTTTCATTAATAGAGTTTGGATACTGGGCATGGACGCTCTTTCTAAGACTTCATTGTCTCTAATCTTGTCTTGCCATTTAATCTTCAATAGCTTCCTAAAGTAGACTGTGTGTAAGTGGTTTAATTTCCTATCGTGTCGCTGATAAACAGTCTATGTTTCACAAGCATATAGCAGTGTGGATAATACAACTGCTTTATAGACTTTCAGCTTTGATTGTGGGCTTATTCCAGTTATGTCCCATACATTCTTGTACAGTCTGCCAAAGCCCGCGCTGGCCTTGGAGATTCTTGCATTCCCTTCGTCTTTAATTGTAGCAGCTTGTGACACAGTGCTGCCAAGGTATGTGAATTTGTCCACAGCACTTAGTTTATGACCACTTTGATATTCGGCACGGTGGTATTATTCCCTGGAGCTGGCTGGTACATAACTATAGTCTTCTCCAATTTGATACTGAGCCCAAAGTTGGCACAGGCATATGAGAAAGCTGAAACATTATGTTGCATGTCCGCCGCTGAGTCGGCATATAGAGCGCAATCATCAGCAAACAGCAGCTCTTTGACGGTGTCGCAGTTAGTTTTGGTTTTAGCTTTCAGCCTTCTGAGATTGAATAACTTTCCATCCATGCTGGTAGTTGATGTCTATTCCAATGTCATTGTTCTCGAAGGCATTCGTCAGCATAGCTGAAAACATGAGGCTGAACAGTGTTGGTGCCAGGACACAGCCTTGCTTCACTCCATTGGTGACAGGAAAGGGCTCAGACAGTTCACCATTTTCCTGTACTCTTGCCTGCATGCCATCATGAAATAACCGCACTATTTGAACAAACTTTGGTGGACAGACATATTTCGCCATAATCTTCCACAGTCCTTCTCTGCTGACTGTATCAACAGCCTTGGTAAGGTCAATGAAAGTAGAGAAGATTTCAGAGTTCTGTTCCTGACATTTCTCTTGCAGCTGCCTTGCAGCGAAAATCATGTCAACAGTTCCTCGTTCTTTACTGGAGCCACATTGACTCTCAGGAAGAAGACCTTGATCGAGATTTGCCGTGAGGCGATTGAGAAGAATTCTGGCGAGTATCTTCCCTGCGATTGAGAGAAAGGAGATGCCTTGGTGGTTGTCACAGGATTGGTAGTTTTCTTTACGTTTGTATAGGTGGACTATTGACGCGTCCATGAAATCTTGTGGCATGGTCTCGTTCACCCATGTGTTTGTAAAGACTTGGTGAAGCTGCTCTGTTAGGGTCGGCCCACCTGCCTTGTATGTCTCTGCTAGGATGGAGTCAGGACCAGGCGGCTTCCCACTGGAAAGTTGCTGGATGGCTTTGTGGTGGCCACAGCGATATATCAATACTATATGTGCCACAGCGATATATCAATACTATATGTGCCACAGTGATATATCAATACTATATGTGCCACAGTGATATATCAATACTATATGTGCCACAGTGATATATCAATACTATATGTGACACAGTAATATATTAATTCTATATGTGCCACAGTGATATATGAATACTATATGTGCCACACTGATATATCAATATTATATGTGCCACAGTGATATATCAATACTATATGTGCCACACTGATATATCAATACTATATGTGCACACTGATACATCAATACTATATGTGCTACAGTAATATATCAATATTATATGTGTCACATTGATATATCAATACTATATGTGTCACAGGGATATATCAATACTATATGTGCCACAGTGATATATCAATACTATATGTTACCCACTTATATAGTCGTGTTCGGAACCGTGATCGTACAGAGTGTAGTGGTTGTATAGTCACAAACTGCTGGTTCTGGCCATCACCACGTCGGTAGAGTCCCAGCTTCCTTCTCTTCCTCCTTTCCTCCACTGCTGACCCTTCCTCCATAGAGTAGTCTTGACTCTCAGTCACTTCCTTCCCCTCCTGTATATTCAATATTCCTTTTGTACTCTAGGGTTGCCGGTCTCTCTGGCGAAGGGTTTAACAACTTTCTGCGTAATCCCGTATGTCCACGTGAGGAAGACAGCTGGGCGAGATTCGGCAGCGGATCGCGTCGCTTTGTTTACTTGCGGGGTATGTGAGCCGGTCGCTCAGAAAGCATTGGCAAACTACTGAGCGTAATCTTGCCACGAACATCAACAGCATCTGAAAATGCTGTCATTGACTGCAACGTCCTGTAAGAGATATGCAACTTAAAATAAGAAAAAAACACTCTGGGGATAGTACGTTGTTTACGCAACTACATTCGTCTAGTGTCCCATAGGGCAATGTGTTCTGCAACCTGTTTTGTGTGCGTGTGTGTGTTTTGTGTGTGTTAGGGAAGGAGGAGTGTGGTGTTTCTGTCTGTATCTGTATGTGTCTGTGTAGTGGTGGCGGGTCTATTTGTGTCTGGCTGTATGTGTCTATCTGTGTCTGCCTTTGTCTGTGTCTGTGTCTATATATGTCTGTGACTGTGTCTGTCTGAATCTCGATCTGTCTGTGTCTGAGTCTGTCTGTGTCTGTCCGTGTCTGTGTATGTGTCTGTCTGTGTCAGTCTGTGTCTGTCTGTGCTTGTCTGTGTCTTTGTGTTTTGTGTGTGACATATGGTTGATAGGAGCATGGTCGGGAATCAAGTTACCCGTTATTTCCCACGTACGGATTGGTGTATTGCTACTGTATTGTACTGTAGTGAACAGTCTGACCTCCCGAATTCCCCTAGTCTCTATTAGTGCTTTGACCTGACCCCAGAGAACTGGCCTGGCCTGGAGATGTGGGGATAACATGGGGCATTCTGACATAGCCACGTCAACCCTTTCCGCTCGGTCCCTTGTGTGAGATACATGCCCCGTCGGATGCCGACGGATGTACCCAACACAATTCAATGCATGCATAGATGTCCCTGACCTGACCCAGTTTACTATGTCCTGACACTGCAAGGCGCCTGTTTGGCTGTCCTTAGCCATCACTTTCTCTGCACACCGATATCTCCATAAGTGCTCCACTTTCATCCCATACATAAAATACACGGCGAGAATCTTAATACAGTACACGAAATCCGTTGCCTGCGAGGGTTTAGATCTTTGTATACCAAACGTTGAGTTGAGTTGAACTAAGAACCGACATCACAACACTCAGGACATTCCCATACGCGCTCCGTCTCAACACCAAGCAAAAGTCGTACTACTAACTAACTAACTAACTAAATTAACGACTAACTAACTAACTAGATAACTAACTAACTAACTAAACGACTAACTAACTTAATAACTACCTAACTAACTAACTAACTAAACGACTAACTAAATAACTAACTAACTAACTAACTAAACGACCAACTAACTAACTAACTAACTAAACGACTAAATAACTAACTAACTAACTAACTAAACGACTAACTAACTAACTAACTAACTAACTAAACGACTAACTAACTAACTAACTAACTAAACGACTAAATAAATAACTAACTAACTAACTAACTAACTAACTAACTAACTAACTAACTAACTAACTAACTAACTAACTAACTAACTAACTAACTAACTAACTAACTAACTAACTAACTAACTAACTAACTAACTAACTAACTAACTAACTAACTAACTAACTAACTAACTAACTAACTAACTAACTAACTAACTAACTAACTAACTAACTAACTAACTAACTAACTAACTAACTAACTAACTAACTAACTAACTAACTAACTAACTAACTAACTAACTAACTAACTAACTAACTAACTAACTAACTAACTAACTAACTAACTAACTAACTAACTAACTAACTAACTAACTAACTAACTAACTAACTAACTAACTAACTAACTAACTAACTAACTAACTAACTAACTAACTAACTAACTAACTAACTAACTAACTAACTAACTAACTAACTAACTAACTAACTAACTAACTAACTAACTAACTAACTAACTAACTAACTAACTAACTAACTAACTAACTAACTAACTAACTAACTAACTAACTAACTAACTAACTAACTAACTAACTAACTAACTAACTAACTAACTAACTAACTAACTAACTAACTAACTAACTAACTAACTAACTAACTAACTAACTAACTAACTAACTAACTAACTAACTAACTAACTAACTAACTAACTAACTAACTAACTAACTAAACGACTAACTAACTAACTAACTAACTAACTAACTAACTAACTAACTAACTAACTAACTAACTAACTAACTAACTAACTAACTAACTAACTAACTAACTAACTAACTAACTAACTAACTAACTAACTAACTAACTAACTAACTAACTAACTAACTAACTAACTAACTAACTAACTAACTAACTAACTAACTAACTAACTAACTAACTAACTAACTAACTAACTAACTAAACGACTAACTAACTAACTAACTAACTAACTAACTAACTAACTAACTAACTATCTAACTAACTAACTAACTAACTAACTAACTAACTAACTAACTAACTAAACGCCTAACTAAATAACTAACTAACTTACTAACTAACTAACTAAACGACTACCTAACTAACTAACTAACTAAACTACTAACTAACTAACTAACTAACTAACTAACTAAACGACTAACTAACTAACTAACTAACTAAACGACTAACTAAATAACTAACTAACTAACTAACTAACTAACTAACTAACTAAACGACTACCTAACTAACTAACTAATTAACTAACTAACTAACTAAATAACTAACTAACTACCTAACTAAACGACTAACTAACTAACTAACTAACTAACTAAACGATTAACAAAATAACTAACTAACTAACTAACTAACTAACGACTACCTAACCAACTAACTAACTAACTAACTAACTAAATAACTAACTAAACGACTAACTAACTAACAAACTAACTAAACGACTACCTAACTAACTAACTAACTAACTAACTAACTAAACGACTAACTAACTAACTAACTAAACTACTAACTAAATAACTAACTAACTAACTAAACGGCTACCTAACTAACTAACTAACAAACTAACTAACTAAATAAATAACTAACTAAATAACTAACTTACTAACTAATTAAATAACTAACTGAATAACTAACTAACTAAATAACTAACTAAATAACTAATTAAATAACTAACTAACTAAATAACTAACTAAATAACTTACTAAATAACTAACTAACTGAATAACTAACTAAATAACTAACTAACTAAATAACTATCTAAATAACTAACTAACTAAATAACTAACTAACTAAATAAATAACGAAATAACGAAATAACTAACTAAATAACTAACTAACTAAATAACTAACTAACTAAACGACTGACTAACTAACTAACTAACCGACTAACTAACTAACTAACTAAACGACTAACTAACTAACTAACTAACTAAACGACTGACTAAATAACTAACTAAATAACAAAACTACTAACTAACTAACTAACTAGCTAACTCTAGTCTAGTCTTTCCTCTTGGGCCTAAGGCGGCGCATAGGGCAGAGGTCGTTTGTGCGTAGCGCTAACATTTAGAGCCTGAAATCTGATTCTGTAACAACGGCGAGTTTTATGATGGCGGATTGTCAAGCCGCCGATCAACCGACTTAAGTCAAGCTAGAAGAAAACACGTCCCGCCATCCTGACCCAAGCCGGAAACTCTGCAAACCTTCCGATGACAGCCTCGCACCACCGGCCCACCAGCCAAGCATGTGAATAAGAATATCGTCACACATCCGGGTGGGATTCTGACTTAGAGGCGTTCAGCCATAATCCCTCAGATGGTAGCTTCGCACCATTGGCTTATCAGCCAAGCACGTGAACCATCAAATACTGTACCTGTTAACAAAATTAGTAGAGTGTTTTTCTTTTTTTTACATGACGTTACACTCAATACTCGCATTTATTATGTGTTGTTTGTCCATCAAGAATGATGATGACCATCCATTTCATCCAGTGCTGTTGAAAGCATGCAGTTAATCAAGACAAGTGTCTATTCTCACTCCCACAGAGAAGCATTTATGTATGCATAGAGCTCGCTCACACAGACAAGCATTCATATTTGGATGGATCTCAATCACACAGAAATATTCATGCCTAGATGGATCTCACTCAAACAGAGAGGCAATGATGTCTAGATGGATCCCACTCACAAACAAACAGAGAAGCATTCATGTTTGCATGGATTTTATTCACAAATAGAAGAATTCACGTCAGGATGGATTTCACTCACACACAGAAGTGTTATATCTTGATGGAGCTAAGACTAAAATTTATAGTAACATAACCAGTTTATAACCAGAATGCTATGCAGGAATTTGGAATACCAAGGAAGTTAATCAACATGACCAGACTATGCATGGAAGATACTTATAATATAGTAACATATAAAGGCAGGAAATCAGACCCTTTCCAAATAACCTCTGGCTTGAAACAGGGTGATGCACTATCGCCGCTACTCTTCAATCTGGCTCTAGAGAAAGTTATAAGGAGAGTAAAGGAGGAATGTGATATTGGAGTAACATCCAAGCTGCTTGGTTATGCAGATGATATAGATATTACAGTGGAAAATGAACAAAAGACATTGGAAATATTGACTCACTTAAAGGAAAAAGCCCAACAGATAATAACTTATAACTAAACGGCTAACTAACTAACTAACTAACTAACTAACTAACTAACTAACTAACTAACTAACTAACTAACTAGCTAATTAACTAACTAATTAACTAACTAACTAACTAAACGACTAACTAACTAACTAACTAACTGAACGACTAACTAACTAACTAACTAACTAAATAACTAAACGACTTATTAACTAACTAACTAACTAAACGGCTAACTAACTAACTAACTAACTAAATAACTAAACGACTTATTAACTAACTAACTAACTATCTAACTACCTAACTAACTAACTAACTAACTAAACGACTAACTAGCTAACTAATTATCTAACTAACTAACTAACTAACTAGCAATTTACCTAGAACGTAGGTAAATTGTTTGTTAATTAGTTAGTTGGGTTGTTGGTTATTTGATTAATTAGTTAGATTGTTCGTTAATTAGTTAGTTAGCTGGCTAGGTATTCTGTTAGTTAGTTGGGTTGTTGGTTGGTTCGTTAATTATTTACCAGGTTAGTGTGTTAGATAGTTGGTTGTTTCACTGGTTAATTAACTGGTTATACTATTGGGTCAAATAATAACAAATCGACCGATGATGAAATCTAGTGGATAATTATAGCGAAAAAATATTAAATAACAATCGATGACGAATCTTAGCTGTATATCACCATCGTCATCATTGGTGGATGGAGGTACAGAATGCTCTTAACCATATGAAAACAGGCAAGACCAACGTTTCAGACACCATTTCAACAGAAATTTTTAATGCGTTAGAAAAATATGGAATAGATAAAGTTACCAGACTGCTGAGTACAATCGGGGTTTTCTGTTTAGTGTGTGTTCCAAACTGGGCTGAATTATCTATGCATCCTGAGTGGGGAAAGAAATACACGTCCCTAATGGTTGAAAGAATATGGGATATTAGTGTTTTATTCGCTAGTGTATTTCAATTCCAGGATGATAAGTGAATATATAAGGTATTATATCCTTGGTGTAATAGTTTAAGTATAGGGAAATAGATGTGTGTGCATAGCGTTTACCATTGCTTTCTATTAGTGAATAGTTAGACTTTGGTGAATTCATATGTCTTATGTCGGTGTATCCTTCGAAAGCCTTTTCATTACGGCTGGAGAAGGACACTTACATAAGTAGTATTAAGTGGCAGACGCATATCACTTGATTTACTATACATCTCACGGGTTCCAATTCCCATCCTGACATATCAGAGAAGATAGACACATACGTCTTGTGTACAGAAAAAGCTTTGTTGATAAACTCAAGGCATTTCATTTGAGGGGGAGAGCAAATACCTCAATAAACCAAGGAAGAACATAGACAAGGTCCAATAGGGAGACGAAATAAAATATAGCCTTAAATGAACTTTGAAAAAGAAGCAAAGGATATCCAGATAACCAAAGTAACAATGAAAAAGGAAGATAATCTTGCGGAAAGCAAAGCCAAATAAAACTACATACGTTTACACTGTAGACTCATAGTGAAGAAACAATAGACAAGTCAGAACATTGCTAGTCGTTAGAGACAATATGCAGGACTGTGGTGATGTGGTTTTTCCGGTGTTGGATTATTAACTTTGTGAAGCAGACTCTGGCGAAGTCATAGACTTACTGGAATATTATTACTTTACGGTGATCCAGTGGTTCTTCTTCTTCTTTCGTTCGCCTAAATTATGTTTATAACTGCAATGTTGTCTCTTGTATGAATCTAACAGTCTTTTTTAGTTCATTCAGCGGTCCATAGAGTTTATCTTCCACTGTTGTCTCTCTAGGCCAGAAGGTTCGCCTGGATATGTTGTAGTTTGGGCAATCCTGGAGTATGTGGTGAACAGTTTTGTTTCGTTCAATAACGGATTTACCCCCAGACTCAAGCATATTGAACATCCAGGGTGAGACCTGTCCTGTTATATGTTTGCTGTCATGTGATTTGGCCGTGTGACTGGGCAAGATGTGATACAGAGACTAGACAATCCGAGTTCATTCTTGCACCAACAATAGAATACACTAGCAACTACATATACACAGTCCATACATACACCAGACATAGTTTTATATAATAAATATTTTATTAATCGGTGAAATAAACTGTTGTCGGAGTATGTGATGAAGGAATAATAGAGAGAGAGAAAGGAATAGATATATTGAAGGGAAGACAGAAGGGAGGAGTGTAGACAGAAGTCAGTCAATAATCCCAAAAGATAATAAGCTTGAAGATGTGCTTGTTTTCCCGGGAAAACAAGTTACAATATATATATATATATATATATATATATATATATATATATATATATATATATATATATATATATATATATATATATATATATATTATATATATATATATATATATATATATATATATATATATATATATATATATATATATATGGTCATATTCTTGAACAAGTGAATCGGTACTGTTATCTCGGAACAGTCATAACATATGATGGGAGATGCCTTGAAGAAATTAGAACAAGAATTTCCATGGCAAAGATTGCCTTTTGCAAGATGAAAAACATACTGAGCAGTAAAAAGATAGCAATTGAAATGAGAAAAAGAGTGTTGATGTGCTACAAAGAACCTGCACATTTGTATGGATGTGGAGTGTGGACAATGAGCAGGCAAGCTGAAAAACATCTGGTGGCTGTGGAAATGTGGTTTCTGAGGAAAATGCAAAGAATATCATGGACAGACAGTGAGCAAGTCGTTCAAGAAACAAATGAAAATCGTAAACTGATTAGAAACATTAGACGTAGACAGTAAAAATTAGTTGGGCATATTATGAGAAGAAATGAATTGGAGAACTTGGTGACGACTGGCAAGATCGAAGTGAAGAGACTAAGGGGAAGACCAAGAAGTAAATACCTGGATGGCTTGGCCACGTGGCATGGTCGAGCCAGAAACACGGAGCTGATCCACAATTCTGGTAATCGGGAGAGATGGCAAAACATGACCGCCCACGCTTATCGGCATGCCACATGATGGATGGATGACATCATCGGCATCTTCATCATCATCATCATCTTCCACCTGTGCCATCAAGCATCGTCGGGAGGGATAGTTTAAGTTTAAGTGGCCGACGAATGGCACTGGTTAGTGTCATTCTGTGTGATTGTACAATGTCATTGATGTCGTTAATCCATTTTCTACTCGGGCGTCGTCTTGCTTTCCTATCAAAGTTTCTTTGATGTAGTGCCAGTGCTGGTAGTTGATGTTGCATTCTAATGATATGACGAAATATTTGATCTTCTGCCGTTAAATCTATGTTGATGCCAGTGTCTGTCTGATAGCATCATGTCTTACTTGGTCTCGAAAATTTAAGGTAGCAGGTCTCCCCACGCATCTGTAACAAGCTATGGGGAGGGTCCCATAATGTCCCGTCACAATATTTCAAACTTATTCTTTTGCTCTGGCTGGGGATAGGTCTTTGCTGCCAACCCTCATCCGTTCCCCGGACTTACTGTCACTCTCTCTTTCGACCTCAGGGTTATTTCCTGCAGTGTATTTCTGGCTGACACACACGTAACATGACGATCGTCTTAGTCACTATAATTTGAATTTAATACCGTAATAAAGACAACACAGAAGAACACCAAGACAGATAAACCTATACAAGTCCAGAAAACAAAACTGATGAGATAACTCTAGTCCAGAAATGAATCCAGAACACTCTGAACATCATATAGCACAGATCTTGAAATTGTCCAGTCATTTCACAACTGCCTCACCGGGCATAGGTTCCAGTCTCTCTATCCAGCGTAGGTTGTTCGAACAACAGCTTCCAAGTTTCTTAGGTCACCACGATATAGTCAGTAATCTGGTCTGAGAAAGTGCCATGTGATCACTGGGCACAATTGAGGTTGGGAACCAAAGTCATGATACTAGATTGGGTATAGGGAATGAATCAGAGTCTTTCGCTGTCCCGGACAAGGATGGGAATTGGCGTAAGTCCAAACCGCCTCATCCACAAACGCTCGACCTTCAGTCGACGAGAAGACTTGAGTTGTGGTCTTTCCACTCATTTAATTCGTGTAATGCTTCTTTCTTAAAAATTAGAAAACATTCTACCTCATATGTCCACTGACTTGCCCTGGCTTCATCAGGTGCTTAGGACTTTAGGTATAGAAGCCCTGTCGAGTCTTTCACCACACTTTACGGTAAACACTCGACCTTACGTCGATGAGAAGACTTCAAAAAAAGGACCCTGTAGATAACAAAATTCAAGTGAGGGATCAAGCTGACTCATGCACCACACATTAGTTATGCATTTCGGCTTACCACGATAAGTAGATAAGTGGCTTGCTTGAATGAGTCTGACATGTCAGGTAGCCCCTAGATTGGCTACGTCCTGGCTTGAGCAGACCTCCAACTTGTAGACGTCCTGTCGGCTACCCTATGCATCCTGTTGCATACAAGACTCACTCTCCACACTCATACCCTGCCTTTATTATTGTTGGGCACATTCGTTTCCCAGCTTCTTTCTCCCTTGCAAACCATGCCTTTCTCACGACAAAGATCTTGTGGTGTGGTGTGCCCAGTAATCTGTATGTTTCTCCCCCTTAACTAATATTATAATAGTGGGGTTGTATGGCCCGCAGTGTAGTTCCCCACTCCCATCAAGAATAGGAAAGAAGATACTACCCCTTCCGGCCGCTGCTCTTGTCTGAGCTGTCGCCGCAATGTACCGGCAGTGCCTCACATAACACACAGATTCAGAGGAATGCCTGTTCTCTCAATGAGATAAAGCAGTTTATTTATATTCCCCACATCATTCTATCGACTAAAAGACGAAAGAGATAGCACCGTGGATAGCCTCTTCCGGCTCAAGAAGATAGATCATAGATTGGTGGACCCCATCCCCAAGGAGCCCTTCCCTCCTTCCGGCACACCGTAGCTATCTGATGTGCTTATATTTAAATGAGAGATGCTACTAAGTAGAGGTAAGTCGTAGGAAGAAAGATAGCACACGTCTATCGGCTGCCAAGAACAAGCGATATCATTTGGGACATCTTTATTGTTCAGATTTGTTCCCTGGCGATGTCAAGAACAGAACGCCTAACTAGATTGGCCAACGGTCAACCCACTCACAATATGGGCATGACCGGCTTTTCGCCAGTTCGTTTCACCAGTTGAGACAACAGAGATTTATAGGCCAAGTTTTGGCTGGACCAAAGAAAACCCAAGTTTACCTTTTCATTCCACCAGTAGGAGACCTTTTAAAATGTCTCAATCTTTAACTTGAACTCTTGACATTCGGCAGTGGGTAACGATCAGTAGAAACGGACATGAATTCTCCAGAAGCCGCACCAGTGCGCATTTGGCGCAAGGCGCTCCATCGGGTCTACCCGAAAGAAAAGACCTATATCTACTCGCTCCATGTAAAGATTGTGTTATGAAGGTAACCCAAAGAACTATCTTTCATGGAGATTGAGCGAACAAGAGAACTGAGAGCTTCCGAAAGCCGTTTCCCCCTGTTTACCCAAAATAAAAGAAGGCATGAGGACATGAGCCATTGGCGTTTCACCACAGCATCTCATCTTGTAGATGTTGATTTTGCAAGATTGGTACTATAGCATTAGTGTGAATGCGCTATTTATTATCTGTCGTTTTGCTGACATAGGTATAAGTGGATGCTTCAGTATGGGTGATAGCTGATGTACAAGCTGTTTATCACAGGGTCAAATATAAACACATTCATTGATGATGAACATTTATTTTTTATTACAGAGTCAGATATAAACAGCAACAGCTCTGGTTCAGAGAGTTAGAACATCTCACAGAGATACAAATTGGCAGGTATTGATCAGCACTCACAGAAGTACGGGCAAGAGATAGAGATCAGATAACACAACAGACAGCATTCAATGTCAGAGCTACAGACTCTTGAGATGTGAACCTGGCAACTTCGAATAACGACAGCGACTTGCTGCAATAAATCATGCAATCTATTGTTTGTGTCATCGTTATTCAAATTCACTGCGGGAAAACATTGTTTTGGACTTGCTGAAATAACAACGGTGCCCTCTCGACAGTCAACCCTTGTCACCTCAATGGTTGATAGTCAGAGTATATGAATGTACTATTCGTGTTATTTCGATTTATGATAACAACATATGATTATATTTCTATTTTTGGTATGTGATTGACAGCCAAAGCATGCGAGTGTAAAGCTTCTGGCACGCACCGTCTTGACATACGATAGTTTGTTAAACTGGGCTTTAAAAAAGGCATAATAACCACACCCCAAGGCTATAGAAGACAAATCCTGGGCTGAATTGTAAAGACCATGTATTGCCAATACAGCACGATCACTCTCTCGACTTGTCTAGTTCACTCCAGAGGAAAGGTAATACCAATACAACTGGAACACGACAAGCTGCAGAAGCTGCCGGATCTCTAAAGTAATGCTTTAACTGTCCGCCTGTCGGAGCTTAAATGCTATACCAACTGCCAACCAAGGCTTAGGGGCTGGTCTGTGCTCCCAGGATATTTATTCTTTAGGTTGCATTTCCTCGCATCAGGATAAGGCGTGAACTCAGAGGTAGCGCATTCATATCTCAGAACGGAGCGCTTATGGGAATGTCCCGAATGCTGTGATGTCGGTTCCTAAATCAATCAATCAATCAATCTGACTAAGACCTGACACTGATGTACATGTACTACTCTTGTTATTTCAATTGATGCTAAAAAAGTTTGATTTTCTGTTTATTTGTGTTATGGAACTGACAGTCAAAGCGTGTGAATATATTTTTCATGTGATTGACAATCAAAACGTGATAATATATTTCTCATATTAGTACTGTGAGTGGTGACCAGAATATGTGTATGTATTTCTCATATTAGAACGATGAATGGTGACCAGAATGTGTGAATATATTTCTCATATTAGAACGATGAATGATGATCAGAATGTGTGAATGTATGTCCCACGTTATTCTAATTATCTCGGTGAGTCCCCAGCAAACGACATGTCTCACATCACAGCCTCGGTACATATTGTGCTGACAAACTTGGTATCACGTGATAACAAATATATATAGTAGTAGAAAGCCGGTCTCCCTGGCCCAGGATTAAACGACTTTCTCCGTAATCCCGTTTATCCACGCAGGGTAACGCAGCGCGCGAGAATTGGAAGCGGTTCTCGCCGCGTTGGTAACTTACGGAATAAGTGAACCCGCCGCTCAGAGCAATGGCAAACTTCTGAGCGTAATCTTGCCTAGAAATCAACGACAGCGGTAAAATGCTGATGTTGATAGCGATGTCCTGTAAAAGATATGCGAAAAAAAAAGAAAGAAGTCGTAGAAAACACAAGACAAGAGGGAACCACAGTTCACAGACAGTCGGGGAAGAACAAGTCAATGCGGATGACATCACCGTTATATGAACTCATATAATTATATTAATACAGTAGTGGAATACTAAGGAAAACCTGGACAAACCCCAAAGAAGAAAGCCATGGGATTTGTATTGCTTATGCTCTACTGAGAGTAATACAGGCCAGACAGAAACAAAGTTATAATTGCCTCACTTCCTGCTCCGCCGGGTTACGAGACTCAATGGTAATATTACTCGCAGACTGTCACGCATGCATAAGTGTTTGTTTCTGTAACCGCCCCCTTCCGTCTCCAACTTAAACACAATCTGCACGAAACATGTTCACCCTGCTCAGCATGCTCTGTGAGTTCCTTATAATCATATGTATGTGCAGAGTTGTGTGCATAAATTTAACAAAATTAAAAGATAGGGAGCAATCGTTGGGTCTTTTCCCCATGGTATGATGGTGCGTTGGGAAATACGTAGGTGGACAAATAAGCTGGATCTGCACTGCTGGGTGGGGTATTGGTGCACAGAAAAGGCAGATATCATGTGTATAGTGTGGAGGAAGAGATATACCATCATTGCCTGGAGAGAATGGTGCGGGGTAGGGAGTGACCAGAGGGTATGGCCAACACTCAGTACGCTCAGTACTCAGAGGAAAGATAATTAGATACACAGTCAGATTGCAACTGATACCATTAGTATTGGTGCTCTTCGCTGGTTGTTGAAGATGTGGATGGAGCTCTATGGGAATGTCATGAGTGCTGTGAAGTCAGTTTTTGTATCACGTCAGCTTAACTGAACTTCTCTATTATGACAAAGGAATTTGTGTCCATGCAACCAAAAAGGTGGGTAAGGTGTATACCAAAATACATACAACAACCTGTTGCCAAGATACACACAACATACCTGTTGCCAAGATACATACAACATACCTGTTGCCAAGATACATACAACATACCTGTTGCCAAGATACACACAACATACCTGTTGCCAAGATACATACAACATACCTGTTGCCCTGTGAGTTGATAGAAATATACTAGGGAAGCCAAATCCTGCAGTAATGCCCGTTAAAGTTGGATATATCCAGTTACAGGTTTTATGAAAGAGTTGTGTAATTTGTTTCATAGTTTGAGTGAGTGCATCAGGACCAAGGGTAAACAATTTCATTATCTTCATATAGGGTGGATGGTTTCATTATCTCCAGGTATGGATGATGACCTAGGGTTTATTGTTTTATTATGTTTATTTGTGGACTTATACGTAGGTTAAACGATTTCATTATCTTCATCTATGGACGAGGACCTAGGGTGAATGGTTTCATTAGCTTCGTGTATGTACTAGGACCTAATGTTAATGGTTTCATTATCTTTATTTGTGGACTTATACCTAGGGTAGATGGCTTTATTGTCTTCATGTCAGCAACAAGATTTTGGAATAAATTAACTAGACAATTTTAACGTGGCCTTTTTACTGATTGGATCAATGAAGTGTTTGGTCCTTCTGTGAAAAAAATATTTGCTTGAGTTGAATCTACCACTCGAAATCTTGCTTGTTATGGACAACGCTCCTGCCCATCCTCCAGGACTACAAGATGACCTTCTTGAAGAATTTAAATTCATCAAGATCCAGTTTCTGCCTCCCAACACTACTCCGTTACTCCAGCCTATGGACCAGCAGGTTATTTCTAACTTTTAGAAGCTCTACACTAAACTGCTCTTCGAGCGTTGTTTTGAGGTGACTGAATGGACCAATCTCACTCTCAGAGAGTTTTGGAAATATCACTTCCACATCGTTGTCTACCTCAAGATGATCGAAAAAGCGTGGGAAGGGGTTACCAAGAGAACCCTCACTTCTGCTTGGAAGAAGCTTTGGCCGGAGAGCGTTGTCGAATTGACTTTGAGGGGTTTAAGACAGTACCTGTGGAGCCTGTAGTCAACGAGATTGTGTCTTTGGCCAAGATCATGGGTCTGGTGGTAGATAACAAATATATCGATGAGCTTTTGGAAGAGCATAGCCAAGAGCTGAGCACCGAAGAGCTTATGGAATTACATTGTGTTTCACAGCAAGAAGTTGTGGAGGAGAGTTTGTCCGAGGAGGAGGAGAAGGTAACAGCAAACCAACAATCTTCTGGCGCAATAAGAGAAATGCTGAAAGCATGGGAAACTGTTGCATCGTACATTGAGAACCATCACCCTAATAAGGCAGTGGCTATGAGAGCTACTAATTTATTTAATGATAATGCTGTGTCGCATTTCCACCAAATTCTGAAGCGTCGGCAAAAACAAATTTCTCTAGACAGCTTTCTAGTAAACAAGAATTAGGTATGTATTATAAATTGTAAATTAATTATTTCAATTTATTTTTCTACACATCGAATTCTCATTCCAAGTTCGTTCATTCCGCGATAGAAGAGGAAGATGAATCACGCTCCTTAACAATGTATATATAATTTTCTTTGAATAAACGTTATACAAAATATTTTGAGTATTTTTTCGTCATGGAACGCATTATCGAATTTTACATTAATTTGTAAGGGAAAAACTGTTTCGATTAACGAGTGTTTCGCTTTAGGAGTAAGGTTCTGGAACGAATTATGCTCGTTACGCGAGGTTCCACTGTATATGGAATAATTGGCTGTCCGTAACTGCGGTCCTAGGTGCCATACATATGTAACATTGAACGGTCAAGGACACATTTTCCCACCATAAGGCATATCAGGTGTATGGTTTAAGTCCCATATTGTTAGGCCAATCAGCGAGTGAAGGGGCAGAGTGGTCTCAAGGTATGGTGTCAGCCTAGAGGTCCCGGGTTCAAGCCCCGATGAGGGCCGGGATTTTTTCACGTGGACTTCTAGCAACAAAAGTAGTTATGTGCCAGCCAGATCCATGGATTAATCACAGTGTGCCGAATATCAAAGTGAAATGTCATAGACTAA
Organism: Cepaea nemoralis; assembly: GCA_014155875.1. Taxonomy (NCBI): domain Eukaryota; kingdom Metazoa; phylum Mollusca; class Gastropoda; order Stylommatophora; family Helicidae; genus Cepaea; species Cepaea nemoralis. The sequence continues at coordinate 53,861 of JACEFZ010015842.1, forward strand.
GTGTTGTGGACAAATTTACCTATCTTGGCAGCACTGTGTCACAAGCTGCCACAGTTGAATAAATAATTGAATAAGTTGTAAATGCAGCGGCCAAGGCCAGCGCGGCCTTTGGTAGAATATAAAAAAATGTATGTGACAAAAATGGAATAAGCCTGCAAACAACGCTGAAAGTCTACAAGGCAGTTGTATTATCCACACTGGTATATGCTTGTGAAACCTGGACTGTTTATCAGGGATATGCTAGGAAATTAAACCACTTCCACACAGTCTGCCTTAGGAAGCTATTGAAGATTAAATGGCAAGACAAGACCCCAGATACTGAAGTTCTAGTAAGAGCGTCCATGCCCAGTATCCACACTCTACTAAAGAAGAAATAGATTCGCTGGGCTGGTCACTTGACTCGCATGTCAGATCACAGGCTCCTTAAACGAATTTTCTAAGGCGAGCTGCGTTTTGGAAAACGCTGCCAAGGCGGCCAGAGAAACGCTTTAAAGACACTGAAAATCTCACTGAAAGCTTTAGGAATTCATCATGTCACTTGGGAGACTGCTTCCAAAGACCGAAATTCGTGGCGCGCAACATTACGCAAGGGTGCAGTCTCTTGTAAAGCAACCAGAACTGCAAGAGCTGTGAAGAAAAGGCTGGATAGAAAAACCACTGAAGGAGATCCTCCTCCTGGAACGTCAAGCACTCTTTGCCCACATTGTAAAAGAACATTTCGAGCCAAAATAAGCCTTATCAACCATTTTAGAACTCCCGGCTCTATATTTTCAACCCCACTGGATAAAATGAACAGTCATCATCATTGTTGATGGACAAACAACAGTTGTCTTAAGCAGGTGTTGATGGATTTCTGACGGATTTGATCATTCTTTTCTTTTTGGTGGTATGTAACAAGCACATCAAATTGTTCTGTTGCTCCTTCCTTAAGTAGTTGATCAGCTCTCTTATGTCTCCACAGTGAGATGGTAACAACTGAATGGTTGCTTCCTTTCAACCACCCCATAGCTAGGTTTTCAAATCTGGTCTCCTGAGGATGACTTGGCGTGCTCGGGAGCTTTTCTGCTTGTATTAGCGTTTTCCCCATCGTCTCCATCTCCACTATACGGGTTGATCTAATCCCTCTTGTGGTGACTCCAAGTGCTTGATGTTGCACTTTGCCCAGCGCTTTTAGTGTAGTGTTTGATACTGAACCTTTAACCCGTATTTCAGGTGTGGTCGTAAGCCCAATTGACAAACTTTGCTTAGTATTCTCCCACTGGCTTCCCACGTGGTCCCACATAGGTTTCTTAGGATGACTATTTTCCTTCTGGCTTTTGTTGCTGTTCTGTTGATGTTCTTTCTCTATGTCTGCCTGCGATCAAATGTTACTCCAAGGTATGTTGTTTCTTTATCGTCTGTTATTGGTATTCGGTTTATCTGCCTCTTGTTTTGGAGAGAGGATAAACAGGGTGGTGCTGCACTTGTCAGTGTGTGCTATCACATCTATTTGCCCATGCAACTAATTCATCTACATCTCTTTATAGCTATCTGGTGGCCCCTTATGCATGCTCATTTGTGCTTCATAGAACATGGTCATCAGCGTACATTGCCACTTTAATTCCATGTGGTAGTTTAACAACTAGATCATTGATTAAAATTAGGAAAAGTGTGAGGTACAGGACTCCGCCCTGGCGAACATCTTTACGCAATAGAACTTTTGTGCTTTGGAGCCCGTCTATTTGTAGTCGGGTTCGTTTGTGGTGCAAATATGCGTTCACCCATCTGTACATTCTTCCATTGACTTTACAGTTTCTCAGTTTCTTCATTAGACCTTCTTTCCAAACTTTTTACATGCTTTCTTTAGATCTATCCATGCCTCAAGTACCAGTTTGTACTCTTGGAATGCATCCTCAATTTCTTGAGAGTGGTACGATGTAAGATCTTCCGTAGACTAACACTGCTTAAAGTCTTCCTGATGTGGCACAAGAATGTTTTCACTTTCAATATACCACTGCAGTCTGTGATTGATGATGCACTCTATTGTTCTGCAGAGACAGCTAATGAGCTAATTGGTCTGTAGTTGGAGGCACTAGAATTGTCTTTCTCTGATTTTAGGAGCAGTAACATGACTTCTTCCCTCTATGTATGTGGAACGCTGCCTAAGTTCTAATAGTTGTTGAAGATCTGCAGCAGCTTCGTTTTGATCATTGTTCCAAAGTACTTGATCATTTTCACTGGATGTACCGTTTCGTTCCTGATGACTTCTTTATCATTGTCAGTTTTTGTTATAATGCCAGCTCTGAGTGTGATAGGTGCCTTGTGTATTATTTCATTATGTCATTTGTGTTGCCATTTCTGTCGAATTTTGTTATTTTTCTGGACTAAATTAGTGTTGTTATCTTGAACAATTGAGTCTGCAAAATGGTCAGCGCCTTGCTTTCCTGTTAAGATGTGTCCGCCTTTATGTAGTGCATTTATTTTTAGTTTCTTCTTGTGCCCTCGTCATTACGTTATTTTACTAGCTTCCAAAACTTCCCTGTGTCTCTTCAGTGACACTGTTTTCTCCTGCCAGCTTTTCCATCAAGCCTGGAACTTCGTCGTCTCTTGAAATTTAGTTATGCGTGCTGATATTTACTGTGATGCTCTTGGCTGGATTTTTTTTCAGCTTGCTTTCTACATACTTACACACCATTATGCAGCTGCTCTAGTTCATTACTTCACTACGGTGTGTATTGTTTAAGGGCTGCTCTTGGTATTGATTTTCGTGCTGCCTGTAGTATGCATTTGCCGAACTCTTCAACTACTTCTATTTCTAGCCAATATGCTGGTGAGATATGTGTACATTGTCTAGTCTGTTCTAGGCAATATGCTGGTGAGATATGTGTACATTGTCTAGTCTGTTCTAGGCAATATGCTGGTGAGATATGTGTACATTGTCTAGTCTGTTCTAGGCAATATGCTGGTGAGATATGTGTACATTGTCTAGTCTGTTCTAGGCAATATGCTGGTGAGATATGTGTACATTGTCTAGTCTGTTCTAGGCAATATGCTGGTGAGATATGTGTACATTGTCTAGTCTGTTCTAGGCAATATGCTGGTGAGATATGTGTACATTGTCTAGTCTGTCTTCATGTAGCTCTACCTCGAGCGGGTGCTGCTTTCACTTACAAGCTCATTTTATACATTTATTGAGACTGGCCGATGGTCTTTGCCACATAGTTGTTCCCCAACAATTCATGTAATTTTCCACTCCAGGTCTCATTCATTCATTCATTCATTCATTCAGTAGCATGTCCGTTGCAGAACCTCGCTCCCATAACAACGAGATCAGGTGTAGTTGTAGTGTGTCATGACCTCGAGTAGAAGATATGTGGGTCAGATGATTGTTAATGAAGATAAATCCCTGCCAGACATTCAGTCTCTCTACTCTCTAGTCAACGTGATCATAACCAAAGCTCTGCGATTGGCTGTTAAAATCGTTTTGTTTTCTTTTGAAGGGAATTTGTCAGCTGTTTTATATATACACACACTCACACCCAAACACACACATTCACACATCACACACAATCTAAATACACACACACACACAGACTCACACACACACAGACACACACACACACACACACACACACACACACACACACACACACATTCAGGCGCGCGCAATACACATACATATATGAACTCACAAACAAAAACTCAGAACACACTTAAAAGCATTACGAGAGACAGATCCACCTCGTCGCGTGGTGCATTCAAAAAGCCTAATATTGACAATTGTGCGACTCCAGTCTCCGTACATCTTTCAACATATGTGGACAAACTACTCACCCGTATGTATGTATGTATGTATGTATGTATGTATGTATGTATGTATGTATGTATGTATGTATGTATGTATGTATGTATGTATGTATGTATGTATGTATGTATGTATGTATGTATGTATGTGTGTGTGTGTGTGTGTGTGTGTGTGTGTGTGTGTGTGTGTGTGTGTGTGTGTGTGTGTGTGTGTGTGTGTGTGTGTGTGTGTGTGTGTGTGTGTGTGTGTGTGTGTGTGTGTGTGTGTGTGTGTGTGTGTGTGTGTGTGTATGTATGTATGTATGTATGTATGTATGTATGTATGTATGTATGTATGTATGTATGTATGTATGTATGTATGTATGTATGTATGTATGTATGTATGTATGTATGTATGTATGTATGTATGTATGTATGTATGTATGTATGTATGTATGTATGTATGTATGTATGTATGTATGTATGTATGTATGTATGTATGTATGTATGTATGTATGTATGTATGTATGTATGTATGTATGTATGTATGTATGTATGTATGTATGTATGTATGTATGTATGTATGTATGTATGTATGTATGTATGTATGTATGTATGTATGTATGTATGTATGTATGTATGTATGTATGTATGTATGTATGTATGTATGTATGTATGTATGTATGTATGTATGTATGTATGTATGTATGTATGTATGTATGTATGTATGTATGTATGTATGTATGTATGTATGTATGTATGTATGTATGTATGTATGTATGTATGTATGTATGTATGTATGTATGTATGTATGTATGTATGTATGTATGTATGTATGTATGTATGTATGTATGTATGTATGTATGTATGTATGTATGTATGTATGTATGTATGTATGTATGTATGTATGTATGTATGTATGTATGTATGTATGTATGTATGTATGTATGTATGTATGTATGTATGTATGTATGTATGTATGTATGTATGTATGTATGTATGTATGTATGTATGTATGTATGTATGTATGTATGTATGTATGTATGTATGTATGTATGTATGTATGTATGTATGTATGTATGTATGTATGTATGTATGTATGTATGTATGTATGTATGTATGTATGTATGTATGTATGTATGTATGTATGTATGTATGTATGTATGTATGTATGTATGTATGTATGTATGTATGTATGTATGTATGTATGTATGTATGTATGTATGTATGTATGTATGTATGTATGTATGTATGTATGTATGTATGTATGTATGTATGTATGTATGTATGTATGTATCTCATCTCATCTCATCATGTTCCTCTTGTACCTTGCGGTGTCGAGGTGAAGTATAAACTTCGTGAGAGTGCCCGGTTATGGGCTTCGTATATCGACATTCCCATGGATTCTGTTATTCCCTCCGTCCAACGTTTACGTGGTCGGCCTCTTCCTCTGTTTCCATCTGGTCTGTACATCATTGCTTGTTGTGGCATGCTGTTGACTGGTAGCCTACATGCATGACCAAACCATTTGACTTGCTGCTTTCTAATAAAATCTAGAGCAGCTTTAACCCCCACTTTAGTCCTGATTTCTTCATTTCTGATCTTATCTCTTCTTGATACGTTGAGTATTCTTCTCAGGAACCTCATTTCTGTTGTTGTGATTTTTCTTTTCTCTTTTTCTGTCATTGTCCAGGTTTGGCATTGGTAGCACAGAGTTGGTAGGAAGATTGTGTTGTAAAGTGCTTTCTTAGTAGTTATTGATACATGTTTGTTCTTTAGTATTGGTGCCATTTGTCCAATGAGTTGATTTGCCTTATTGCACCTATTTTCGATCTCGTCTTCTGATCTGCCATTTGATGATATTATACTTCCTAGGTACTTGAAGCTCTTTACTTGTTTCAAGGGATGTTCGTTTAGGTGAATTGTTGCTGTTTGTTCTTCTTTAGTTATAGTCATTACCTCTGTTTTGCTTGTGCTAATTTTCATGTTATGTTCCCTACACATTTCGTTTAGACTATTCATGTGGTCTTGTAATTCAGCTTCTGATTTTGCTATGTATGTATGTATGTATGTATGTATGTATGTATGTATGTATGTATGTATGTATGTATGTATGTATGTATGTATGTATGTATGTATGTATGTATGTATGTATGTATGTATGTATGTATGTATGTATGTATGTATGTATGTATGTATGTATGTATGTATGTATGTATGTATGTATGTATGTATGTATGTATGTATGTATGTATGTATGTATGTATGTATGTATGCATGTATGTATGTATGTATGTATGTATGTATGTATGTATGTATGTATGTATGTATGTATGTATGTATGTATGTATGTATGTATGTATGTATGTATGTATGTATGTATGTATGTATGTATGTATGTATGTATGTATGTATGTATGTATGTATGTATGTATGTATGTATGTATGTATGTATGTATGTATGTATGTATGTATGTATGTATGTATGTATGTATGTATGTATGTATGTATGTATGTATGAATGTATGTATGTATGTATGTATGTATGTATGTATGTATGTATGTATGTATGTATGTATGTATGTATGTATGTATGTATGTATGTATGTATGTATGTATGTATGTATGTATGTATGTATGTATGTATGTATGTATGTATGTATGTATGTATGTATGTATGTATGTATGTATGTATGTATGTATGTATGTATGTATGTATGTATGTATGTATGTATGTATGTATGTATGTATGTATGTATGTATGTATACAGAAGTTAAGTGTGCTATAAATGAACTTGCATCTGGCAAGGCTCCAGGTAAGGATGGGATTCCAATAGAAGTTATCAGGAGTGGGCAAGACACACTCACTCTACAGATCCACCAGCTAATAGAGCTATGCTGGCGTGAAGGACAAGTCCCACAGGATTTCAAAGATTCAAGCATCATAACACTGTACAAGAACAAGGGCGATCGGAGCGACTGCAACAACTATAGGGGTATCTCACTTCTGTGTATTGTTGGAAAAGTATTTGCCAGAATTGTTCTGCGCAGACTTCAAGTCCTAGGAGATCAAGTCTACCCCGAATCACAGTGTGGCTTTCGACAGAACCGGTCTACCACTGATATGATATTCTCATTGCGACAAATGCAAGAAAAATGCCGTGAACAGAATCAACCACTGTTTATTGCCTTCATCGACCTCACAAAGGCATTTGATTTGGTCAGTCGTGAGGGTCTGTTCAAGGCACTAAAGAAGATTGGCTGCCCACCAACTCTTCTGTCCATTGTGGAATCGTTCCACACAGGCATGAAGGGTATAATCAAGTTTGATGGTGCAACTTCTGAAGAATTTGAAATCAAGAGTGGAGTTAAGCAAGGTTGTGTACTAGCTCCCACCCTCTTTGGAATATACTTTTCACTTCTACTGAAATATGCATTTCGTGATCAGGATGGTGGTATATACATTCACTCACGCTCAGATGGCGGCCTCTACAATGCTCAGAGATTGAAGGCTAAGACCAAAATTAGGAGGGTACTGATCAGAGAGTTGCTTTTTGCAGATGATGCTGCAGTTACGACCCACTATGAGGAAGAATTGCAATGTCTACTATCTGCATTCTCCAATGCTTGTTCTGAATTTGGTTTAACAATTAGCAAAAAGAAGACACAGATTATGTCACAAGGTGCACATGGGGTACCATCAATCTTTATTGATGACGCTGAACTAGAGATAGTAGACCATTTTACATATCTAGGATCAGTGGTTAATAGCAAATTATCCCTAGATCAGGAAATCAACATCCGGATTGGTAAGGCAGCAACAACAATGAACAGGTTAAGAAAAGAGTCTGGGAGAACAGGAAGCTTACTGCCAAAACAAAAGTCCTTGTCTATCAAGCCTGTGTCCTTAGTACTCTTCTCTATGGCAGTGAAACCTGGACAACTTACTCACACCAAGAGAACAATTTAAACAGCTTTCATATGCGGTGTTTGCGAAGAATTCTTGGTATTAAGTGGCAAGACAAAATCACAAATACTGAAGTATTGGAAAGATCAGGTTGTGTGACAGTTTATTCCATGCTCAGTCTTCGTAGACTTAGATGGATAGGACATCTTAGGAGGATGGATGATGGTAGAATACCAAAGGATATCTTTTTTGGTGAATTACAGATGGGTAAGAGATCTCAGGGTCGGCCTCTACTACGTTACAAAGATGTGTGTAAGCGGGACATGATTGATACAGGCATTGATAATGCACATTGGGAGCAAGTCGCCGCTGAACGTGTTGCATGGAGGGCAAATATCAGAAATGGAATAAAGTCAAAGGAGAAAATTATTGCAGAAAAGTCACACACCAAGCGTTTGAGACTTAAGATGGTGCATGATGGTGGAAATGACCACGTGTTCAGATGCACCCACTGTGAACGGACATTTACAGCGCAAATTGGCCTTATCAGTCACACTCGCTACCGCCATAGTTAAAAGTTATTATGCCTTTTTAAAGCACAAACTATCGTCTGTCAAGACGGCAAGGTGCCAATGGAATGTATGTATGTATGTATGTATGTATGTATGTATGTATGTATGTATGTATGTATGTATGTATGTATGTATGTATGTATGTATGTATGTATGTATGTATGTATGTATGTATGTATGTATGTATGTATGTATGTATGTATGTATGTATGTATGTATGTATGTATGTATGTATGTATGTATGTGTGTATGTATGTGTGAATGTATGTGTGTATGTATGTATGTATGTATGTATGTATGTATGTATGTATGTATGTATGTATGTATGTATGTATGTATGTATGTATGTATGTGTGTGTGTGTATGTATGTATGTATGTATGTATGTATGTATGTATGTATGTATGTATGTATGTATGTATGTATGTATGTATGTATGTATGTATGTATGTATGTATGTATGTATGTATGTATGTATGTATTAGTTAGTTAGTTAGTTAGTTAGTCGACAGATCATCCTCGTTGCACATCGAACCATTCAGTCCATAAGTGCTCGGATCCCCTCAGCAAATCCCGCAGCGTGTAGCGGCTAACGACGCCAGTTCTGTGTTGGTTTATCAATCTTCTTTGGCTTCCTGCGTAGTGTTCTTGTTTGGCCACCCCTCTTTTAATTTGCTGCTCCCGCAGTCTGGCCATTGTTGTAGTTTCACAGTCATCACTTGGTTCTCGCAAAAGTCTCACTTCTCGTGGAGCATTCAGAATGTCAGCCTGGTCCATGGCGCGTCCGCCCTCCACAGTAGCCTCACCTGCGAGCTTGTCAGCCCGCTCATTTCCTTGTACTCCCGCATGACCTGGCACGAAGATGAAACTAATCTTTGCCAGCCGAGACCGCTTCAGAGGCAGCAACCACTCTCTTCGGATCGACCCCTCCTCTATCCTCTTGATCATGTTCATTGAGTCGCTAAGGAAACAAGCCTTAATGAATGTCTGTGTCTCGAGCCATGTTATTGCTTTACTTACTGCCATGACTTCCATGGTCAGGCTACTTGTGGTTTCAGTGAAAGCACTAGAGTCCTCCTTCACAATTCTCCCTCCGGCCCGATCTGTAAAGGCCCATGAGCTTCTCACATGTCGGACGACCGACCCATTTGTGTAGATGACCGCGTCACCGTGTAGCGAATTCTCGAAAATCAACGCTTGTACTTCAGCCTCAACAGCAGCCGGATTTTCTTGTCTGCATTTTCTATCTAGTTGGATGCACACTGAAAAGGATGTGCAGAAGTCTGTTGGCACTTGCACCCACTCCTCGCCAGGTTCTAAGTCCTCAAGAGAACACACCTGTTGAAGAATGTCTTCGGTTTGACCCATCCATGTATGTATGTATGTATGTATGTATGTATGTATGTATGTATGTATGTATGTATGTCTGTCTGTCTGTCTGTCTGTCTGTCTGTCTGTATGTATGTATGTATGTATGTATGTATGTATGTATGTATGTATGTATGTATGTATGTATGTATGTATGTATGTATGTATGTATGTATGTATGTATGTATGTATGTATGTATGTATGTATGTATGTATGTATGTATGTATGTATGTATGTATGTATGTATGTATGTATGTATGTATGTATGTATGTATGTATGTATGTATGTATGTATGTATGTATGTATGTATGTATGTATGTATGTATGTATGTATGTATGTATGTATGTATGTATGTATGTATGTATGTATGTATGTATGTATGTATGTATGTATGTATGTATGTATGTATGTATGTATGTATGTATGTATGTATGTATGTATGTATGTATGTATGTATGTATGTATGTATGTATGTATGTATGTATGTATGTATGTATGTATGTATGTATGTATGTATGTATGTATGTACGTGTGGATGTACGTGAGTATGTATGTATGTATGTATGTATGTATGTATGTATGTATGTATGTATGTATGTATGTATGTATGTGTGTGTGTATGTATGTATGTATGTATGTATGTATGTATGTATGTATGTATGTATGTATGTATGTATGTATGTATGTATGTATGTATGTATGTATGTATGTATGTATGTATGTATGTATGTATGTATGTATGTATGTATGTATGTATGTATGTATGTGTGTATGTATGTATGTATGTATGTATGTATGTATGTAGTGTGATGTAGTGTAGTGTAGTGTATGTGTGTATGTATGTATGTATGTATGTATGTATGTATGTATGTATGTATGTATGTATGTATGTATGTATGTATGTATGTATGTATGTATGTATGTATGTATACATGCATGCATGTATGTATGTATGTATGTATGTATGTATGTATGTATGTATGTATGTATGTATGTATGTATGTATGTATGTATGTATGTATGTATGTATGTATGTATGTATGTATGACACATCAGATGTTATGTCTACTCCAAAATAATAGTACCGCTTTACTGGTGTAAGCATATTCCAGTTAACTTGTACAGTACATTGTGGTATTATGTGATATATTATATACACAAGTTAGTGATTTACGCTAGGGCCTAGTCTACCTGGTCAAGGGATTAACGAAAGTGTTCGTAATCCTAGTATATCCACGTGGGAAAAACATCATCTGCGAGAATCGGCAGCGGTTCGCGCCGAGCTTGTAACTTACGGGGGTATGTGAACTTGTCGTTCAGAAATCAATGGCAAACTACTGAACGTTACACCTTGTCTAGTACATCAACAGCGGCTGAAAAATGCTGGTGTTGACTGCAAAGTCCTGTAAGTGATATCATTAAATCATTCAGTAGCATGTCCTTTGCAGAACCTCGCTCCCATGACGACCTTTCTGGAAAACCTCTCGATCATAAGCAAGGTGTCCAGCATCCGACTACACCCATCTGGAGATCATCCGCCACATCCTGCACCCATCTTCTCTTTGGCTTTCCTCTTCCTCTCTTCCCAGGCATATATCCCTCCATTATTTTTCTCTCCAAACTTTCGTGACGTTTCAAGTGACCAAAATATTTCAATTTTCTTTGTCTTATCGTCTTTAATAGTCAATCTTCTTCAATATTCAGCTCTTGAAGTATTGATGCATATGTTCGTTTCTGGGTCTCTGGGTAGTGAGATCGGACGCCCGTGTGTATTGTTGCGCACTTAAATAAACTTTGGCAGTTGGAATTCGAAAAAGAGTAGCCTAACGGCGCTGCCCGGTAACATTTCGAGTTAAACATCTACCCAAAGTATTTCAGGATCCTCGCCGGTGCACTGAGCTGAGTTTCTCCAGACTCAGGTTTGAGTTAGGAGGAGAACGGAGCACTTATGGGTTGCACCCGTGTGCCGTAATGTTGATCCATCGTCTAAACTAAACTAAACTTGTTCGTTTCTGTACCCAAGATAATCTTAGACCTCGTCTATAACATTTATATTCAAAGGCATTTATGCGCTGTTCAGCTTGTTTAGTAAGTGTCCAGGTCTCAGACGCATATGTTGCAATGGGAAAGATGCATGCTCGTAAAAATCTAATTTGTAGTTCTACCTGTCCCAATTCATAATTTCTTCAGTTGTTTTAGTCTTTGAAGAGCAGCTGATGCTCATTGTTTAATTTCTTCCATTTTGTCACCGTTGTTGGTAATCAATGATATTAAAAGTTTTCAATCACCTTAAATTTTTCCTCATTAACATATATTTCTTTCTCCATAGTAGTTTTATCTGTATGCATTAATCTTTGTTTTTGTTATGTTAAGATATAACTTGCGATATTCACTATTCAATTGGGTTGAGGCTATTAGGTTTTCTATACCATTCTGTGTTGTGGATAGTAATACTGTATCATCAGTATATCGAATCTTAGTATGTCATGACCGCCGATATTTAGGGCATCATATGGCTCCCTGTTTATATCATCTCTTACATTTCTCATTATATTTTCCGCGTACTGATTAAACAAATAGGGGGACAGCACACAGCCCTGACGGACTCCTTGCTTGATGTCAAATCTAGTCTGATGCCTCGCCATCTATTGTAACCGCTGCTTGTTGGTTTAGATAGAGCATTCTTATGAGTTGTATTACATGTGATGGAAAGCCCATATTCCTCATAATTTTCTAAAGTTTCTGATGTTGTACACAGTCAAATGCCTTTGAATAATCCACAAAACATGAGAATAGGTTTACATTAAATTCTCTGCACTTCTATATTATTAAACGCATGTTGAGAATATGATCTCTTGTTCCTCTTCCTTGTCTAAATTCAGGTTGAACCACATCAATTTCTTCTTCCATTTTCTTACGAAGTCTTCCCATTATGATCTTTAGTAGAATTTTACTTGCATGACTGATCAGAGCAACAGTTCTATTGTTGGTGCATAATTTCAGGTTGCCCTTTTTTGGTATTGCAATGAAAATAGTTCTCTTCCAATATTTTGGCCACATACCATATTTCCATATATTTTTACATAATGCGTGATAGATTTTTATGCTTTATTCTCCTCCCGCTTTAATTAGTTCAGCTGGTATCTCATCACATCCACGTGATTTACCATTCTTCAGGTTCTTTATTGCCCATGCAATTTCATCTAATGAGGGTTCAGGTTCTGTCTCTGCTGTTATTAGCTCATGCATCTCATTCATATGCTCACTGTCACGCATATCATACATTCCACTGCATTACTCCTGCCATCTTTCTAGAATTTGTCTAGATTCTGTTAAAATATTTTCCATCTTGTCACATATAACATTCAATTGAGGTTGAACATTTCTTTTCAATAAATTCATTTCTTTGAACGTTTCATAATCTCTTCCAGTCTTATGATATTGCTCTATTCTGGTACAGCAATCTTGTATATATTGATTTTTGTCCTTTTGTGTGTTCTTTCTTATTTCTCGAGTTAAAGATCTATACTTCATCCAGCTGGTATCAAATTCACCGCCTTTCTTTGTTTTATTAATTCTAACGTGTCTGATGTAATCCATGGCTTACGTTGCTTTTTCTTGGTCGGTAAGGGAAATGCAACATAACAAAGACAAAAAAGTAATTTAATGTTCTAGAATCGTCCTTGCGACATAAATTAAATAGTGTAGTTAAGTGGAGTTATGCAAACAGCATGCAAATTAATATTTTCTAAATCACAATCTATGTTCAATTAATAGCAACTAGACAAAGGCTTCACACTCTAAACTCACAGAGAACTCTCCAGCTGCACATTGGTATCACGTCTGTAGAAAGTGAACCGAGCACAAAGCACTGGGTCTTATCATTGACCAACATTTAACCTCTAATTTCCATGTTAACGCTCTCGTTAAACAAATAGGCAAAAACTTATACCAACTTGCCAAAATTAAAAATGTCCATGATGAAAACACAAGAAAGTCATTCTATACTTCCTATATCAAACACATATTGACTATTGCTCATCAATCTGTGATGGATGCCCCAAATCAAGAATAAAACGTCTTTATTCACTCCAGAAAAGGCAGTGCGTTTAATTAATCGTAAAAAGCTTACCGACAATTATAACCTACATGAATGTCTTCAGTTACTGCCACTCCGCAAACGCTTACTATTTAATAAGACCAAACTATTTCATAAAGCCCTATTTCAAAATGCTCCATGCTACCTTTGGCCATTGTTTAAATATAATGCAAAACATATCGAACGACTAAATATACTTCATGTCCCTAAACCTACGATTGACGTATAAATAACAAGCTTAGCTTACTCTGCCGCTCAGTTGTCAAACAATCTTCCAAAAGAAATATAAGACACCACCAATCACTATACATACAATCTTAACCTGTCTGGACACTATCTCAGTACAGACTACATGCCCCCTAAAACAAAAGAAGAAAAAAACAATAATGAACATTATCTCAAAAGACAACTAGTATAATAAACATGCCCATATGAGTGATACGTTACAACTTTATTAGGTATTTATAACGTCTAATTTAACATTTGCCTTACTGAGTCATGTATTATTGATTATTTTCCAATCGTTTTATGCCTATTGTTCTGTTGTTGTGTAAGAATAACTTCATACGTGGTGTTTGAATGAAATAACGTATGAGAGGAAATATAGATGAAGCGCAGAATGTCAGACTAGCCTGCGTGCCCAAATCTTAACATTTTGAAAATAAGGCTGGTTCGTTCGTTTATTCAGTCTGTCTGAATAGCTGTCTGCATGTATGTCTGACTGTATGTAAGTACGTTTTTCTCTCAAGAACAGTATAAACACAAGGGCTGAAGCCAAACATCCACACATGTATGATAGTCATGAGGGTTACAGTGCTTCTACTGCTGACATCCTGGACTCTACTTGACTGGTTTGCTGCTTCACAGACTAGTAAGTATATCATTGATATACCGTCATTGTAACATCCATTAGCCTCACAAACATGTATGTATATCACTGATATCCTGTCATTGTTACATCCATTAGCCTCACAAACATGTATGTATATCACTGATATCCCGTCATAGTTACATCCATTAGCCTCACAAACATGTATGTATATCACTGATATCCTGTCATTGTTACATCCATTAGCCTCACAAGCATGTATGTATATCACTGATATCCCGTCATGGTTACATCCATTAGCTTCACAAACATGTGTGTATATCACTGATATCCTGTCATAGTTACATAAATTAGCCTCATAAACATGTATGTATATCACTGATATCCTGTCATTGTTACATCCATTAGCCTCACAAACATGTATGTATATCACTGATATCCTGTCATTGTTACATCCATTAGCCTCACAAACATGTATGTATATCACTGATATCCTGTCATTGTTACATCCATTAGCTTCACAAACGTGTGTGTATATCACTGATATCCCGTCATTGTTACATCCATTAGCTTCACAAACATGTGTGTATATCACTGATATCCTGTCATAGTTACATCCATTAGCCTTATAAACATGTATGTATATCACTGATATCCTGTCATTGTTACATCCATTAACTTCACACACGTGTATTAATATCTCAGATATCCTGTCATTGTTACATCCAAAACAATGTTTTACCGTAGTGAATTTAAGTAACGAAGACACAAACAATAGATTGCACGATTTATTGCCTGGCATATTTCGCTGCATCTCGTACAGGTACATAATGCAGAATTTACACAACAAAAAGTGAAAAAGAAACTAGATACATCCTTCAAGCTGAAATATACACATGTTCGCACAGTAATGTCAATTGTCACCCATGGTAATTTTAAACTGACTAACATGTCTTTCCTTTTGCACAAAATTGGCCTATGTAGATTGATCATTGTGGCTTCTTCACACTTTAACAAGCGACTATTTTGTGTGTTGAACAACACGGGAAAGGCACTGTCTCTATTAATCACATGACTGATTTCCAACACGTGCCTACCAACTGATGAAGCGGGAATCTTCCTGTGTATCGGCCTTCCTGTGCTCACATCGCCTCTGTGTACTATCGTGTCTATCCATTGAGGTATGTGTTTGCCCATCCTGGTGTGTAACTGTCGCCCTGTTCTGCCAATATAAGTAGCCTGACACCTACATGTGAATTGGTAAATACAATTAGATTTGGCGCACAAAGGAACAGGTTCTTTTACTTCTGGCTGGCGATCGTTTTTGCAGTAGCCTGACTGATTAGTACCGTATTCACAAGTCACTGGATCTCTTTCCTCATTTTTGCATCCAGGTCCTCCGACTTGTTGACTTTTTGATCTACCTGAATTTAGATTCATCTGATAATATATCTTCCATTTTACTCTGGTAGTAAGCCTCTGGTAGTCAGCCAACGTTCCAATAGATGAGACAGTAAAAATTATAAGTGAACGCATTAAAGACAAACAAAACTTGGCATACCAACATCTATTCTGGAGACGCTATTATTACTATGTACCGCCAACATACAATTCCATTTTCAAAGAAAAAGTCATACCGCCAAATTGACGGAGTGATCATGGGGAGTCCTCTTGGTCTTATTCTAGCGGACATCTTCATGGCACATTTAGAAGAAAACAGATCCTCAGACATTAAACACTTGGTCTTCTACCGTCTTTATGTGGAAGATATACTAATTATCACCACAGACGCGCTACAAGCAACATCGTCCCACGCCATAATGAACATGACGCACACAAACATCTCTCTATCTATGGAACACGAACACAACGAAGCACTGCCGTTCCTAAATATTCTACTCAGGTGTAGAGCAGACGGCACAGTTCAAAGATCGGTGTACCGCAAAGAAACATGGGCTGGTCAATATTTAAATTTTCAGAGCTTCACACCTGTTCAGTACAAACAGGGCTTAGTACGGACAGTGTTTGACCGAGCTAGGAAGATATGCACCCATGACACACTGACAGAGGAATTGAAATTCTGAAGAATGTCTTATACCAGAATGGGTACTCCACAGGATTTATAAAGCGCCACTGCCAACAGCCCAAACTAAAATCAGACGAAACTACAGTCCCTAAACTCAAGGTATTTATCCAGCTAACCTGTCGAGGGGATGACATAATGCAACGTCTACAGGACCGGCTCATTACAGCAGTCGCGCGAACATTCTGTGCTGCTACTCCAGTTATTAGGTACAGAACCACACATATTCCCACCCCAGAAGTAAAAGAACATGTTCCTTTGTACGCCAAATCTAATTGTATTTACCAATTCACATGTACATGTCAGGCTACATTCTTCGGCAGAACAGAGCCACAATTACACACCAGTGTGGGTGAACACATACCTCAATGGATCGACAAGATGCTACACAGGCGATGGGAGCACAGGAAGGCCGACACACCGGAAGATTCCCGCTTCATCAATTCATAGGCACGTGTTGGAAACCAGTCATGTGATTGATAGAGACAGTGCCTTTTGCGAGTTGTTCAATACACAAAATAGTCGCTATTTAATTTTGCAGAATCCATAATGATCAATATACATAGACCAATTTTGTGTAAAAAGAAAGACATGTTAGTCAGTTTAAAATTACCATGGTAGACAGTTAACATTACAGTACGAACATGTGTATATTTCATTTCAGCTTGAAAGATGTATTTAGTTATGTCACATTTTATTGTGTAAATTCTGTAGTATGTACCTAACGAGATGCAGTGAAATATTCCAGGCAATACATCGTGCAGTCTATTGTTTGTGTCTTCGTTATTTAAAATGTTACATCCATTAACTTCACACGCATGTATGAATATCCCAGATATCTAGTCATTATTACATCCAGGGGATATAGAACTAGGGGATTTAGAACACATATAACTAAGGGATATATAAGCACATATAACTATGGGATATAGAACACATATAACTATGGGATATAGAACACATATAACTATGGGATATAGAACACATATAACTATGGAATATAGAACACATATAATTATGGGGTATATAACACATATAACTATGGAATATAGAACACATATAATTATGGGATATAGAACACATATAACTAAGGGATATATAACACATATAACTATGGGATATAGAACACACATAACTATGGAATATAGAACACATTTAATTATGGGGTATAGAACACATATAACTATGGGGTATAGAACACATATAACTATGGGGTATATAACACATATAACTATGGGGTATAGAACACATATAACTATGGGATATATAACACATATAACTATGGGATATATAACACATATAACTATGGAATATAGACCACATATAACTATGGGATATATAACACATATAACTATGGGATATATAACACATATAACTATGGTATATAGAACACATATAACTATGGGGTATAGAACACATATAACTATGGGGTATAGAACACATATAACTATGGGATATATAACACATATAACTATGGGGTATAGAACACATATAACTATGGGATATAGAACACATATAACTATGGGATATAGAACACATATAAGTATGGGATATAGAACACATATAACTATGGGGTATAGAACACATATAAGTATGGGATATATAACACATATAACTATGGGATATAGAACACATATAACTATGGGATATATAACACATATAACTATGGGATATATAACACATATAACTATGGGATATAGAACACATATAACTATGCGATATATAACACATAAAACTATGGGATATATAACACATATAACTATGGGATATATAACACATATAACTATGGGGTATATAACACATATAACTATGGGATATATAACACATATAACTATGGGATATATAACACATATAACTATGGGATATATAACACATATAACTATGGGATATATAACACATATAACTATGGGATATATAACACATATAACTATGGGGTATAGAACACATATAACTATGGGATATATAACACATATAACTATGGGATATATAACACACATAACTATGGGATATAGAACACATATAACTATGGGGTATAGAACACATATAACTATGGGATATATAACACATATAACTATGGGATATAGAACACATATAACTATGGGATATAGAACACATATAACTATGGGATATATAACACATATAATTATGGGATATATAGCACATATAACTATGGGATATATAACACATATAACTATGGGATATATAACACATATAACTATGGGATATATAACACATATAACTATGGGATATAGAACACATATAACTATGCGATATAGAACACATATAACTATAGGATATAGAACACATATAACTATGGGATATAGAACACATATAACTATGGGATATATAACACATATAACTATGGGATATAGAACACACATAACTAAGGGATATATAACACATATAACTATGGGATATATAACACATATAACTATGGGATATAGAACACATATAACTATGCGATATAGAACACATATAACTATGGGATATATAACACATATAACTATGGGATATATAACGCATATAACTATGGGATATATAACACATATAACTATGGGATATAGAACACATATAACTATGCGATATAGAACACATATAACTATGGGATATATAACACATATAACTATGGGATATAGAACACATATAACTATGGGGTATAGAACACATATAACTATGGGATATATAACACATATAACTATGGGATATATAACACACATAACTATGGGATATAGAACACACATAACTAAGGGATATAGAACACATATAACTATGGGGTATAGAACACATATAACTATGGGATATATAACACATATAACTATGGGATATAGAACGCATATAACTATGGGATATAGAACACATATAACTATGGGATATAGAACACATATAACTATGGGATATAGAACACATATAACTATGGGATATAGAACACATATAACTATGGCATAGAGAACACATATAACTATGGGATATAGAACACATATAACTATGGGGTATAGAACACATATAACTATGGGGTATATAACACATATAACTATGGGATATAGAACACATATAACTATGGGATATAGAACACATATAACTAAGGGATATAGAACACATATAACTATGGGATATATAACACATATAACTATGGGATATAGAACACATATAACTATGGGATATAGAACACATATAACTATGGGATATAGAACACATATAACTATGGGATATAGAACACATATAACTATGGGATATATAACACATATAACTATGGGATATAGAACACACATAACTAAGGGATATAGAACACATATAACTATGGGATATAGAACACATATAACTATGGGATATATAACACATATAAGTATGGGATATATAACACATATAACTATGGGGTATTAAACACATATATCTATGGGATATATAACACATATAACTATGGGATATAGAACACATATAACTATGGGGTATAGAACACATATAACTATGGGATATAGAACACATATAACTATGGGATATAGAACACATATAACTATGGGATATAGAACACATATAACTATGGGATATATAACACATATAACTATGGGATATAGAACACACATAACTAAGGGATATAGAACACATATAACTATGGGATATAGAACACATATAACTATGGGATATAGAACACATATAACTATGGGATATATAACACATATAACTATGGGATATAGAACACACATAACTAAGGGATATAGAACACATATAACTATGGGATATAGAACACATATAACTATGGGATATATAACACATATAAGTATGGGATATAGAACACACATAACTAAGGGATATATAACACATATAAGTATGGGATATATAACACATATAACTATGGGATATAGAACACATATAACTATGGGATATAGAACACATATAACTATGGGATATAGAACACATATAACTATGGGATATATAACACATATAAGTATGGGATATATAACACATATAACTATGGGGTATTAAACACATATATCTATGGGATATATAACACATATAACTATGGGATATAGAACACATATAACTATGGGATATATAACACATGAGTATGGGATATGGAACACATATATCTGTGGGATAAAGAACACATATTATATGGCATATTGAACACGTATAACTACTGTTGCCACTGTGCCATCATCAAGAGCCTTGCCGACACTTGTGTGGGTAACCGTGCTCCTCCACATCTGGAGTTCTCCAATGGCATGTATAATTTAGTGTACTACTCCCTTCAGTGCCATGACACAAGGTTGTCAATAATTTTCACGAGCTGTATTTCTCTGTCTCACTTTTCACACATCTTTCCGGTTGTCACAATATGTTTCAGTTTTTGCGTGCTCAGGTTGTCAATAATTTTCACGAGCTGTATTTCTCTGTCTCACTTTTCACACATCTTTCCAGTTGTCACAATATGTTTCAGTTTTTTGCGTGCTCAGGTTGTCAATAATTTTCACGAGCTGTATTTCTCTGTCTCACTTTTCACACATCTTTCCAGTTGTCACAATATGTTTCAGTTTTTGCGTGCTCAGGTTGTCAATAATTTTCACGAGCTGTATTTCTCTGTCTCACTTTTCACACATCTTTCCAGTTGTCACAATATGTTTCAGTTTTTGCGTGCTCAGGTTGTCAATAATTTTCACGAGCTGTATTTCTCTGATCACTTTTCAACTATATTCAGTTGTACATCATTATTGGGTATATAACACATATAACTATGGGATATATTAACACACATAACTAAGGTCATATAGTAACACATATACACTATGGTGATATAGTACACTATAACTATTGGATATAGAACACATAACTAGGATATAGAACACAATAACTATGGTAGTTACACAATATTCTATGGGATATATAACACAGCTATTTACTATGGATTATATACACACATAACTATGGGTATGCAACACATATATTTATGGGATATAGATTCACATATTAACTATGGGATATTATAACACATGACTAGGATTGCAACACATATTCGTTGGGATTGTAATAACACATATTATATGGCATATTAACATATACATTGCACTATGTTTCCATTTTCAGAGCCAGTTGCACACTATGTTGGCGTATTCCTGCTCACTCACACATCTGGATTTCCATGGCACAATATATTTATGTTATCTTCAGTGCCATGACAAGGTTGTCAATAATTTTCACGAGCTGTATTTCTCTGTCTCACTTTTCACACATCTTTCCAGTTGTCACAATATGTTTCAGTTTTTGCGTGCTCAGGTTGTCAATAATTTTCACGAGCTGTATTTCTCTGTCTCACTTTTCACACATCTTTCCAGTTGTCACAATATGTTTCAGTTTTTGCGTGCTCAGGTTGTCAATAATTTTCACGAGCTGTATTTCTCTGTCTCACTTTTCACACATCTTTCCGGTTGTCACAATATGTTTCAGTTTTTGTCTGCTCATTTTATGCGGCCAAACATTGAAAATGGCCTCTTTCTGTTTGTGATAAGTTGTCTATGCAATTTAGTCTCCTTCAAAGTGTCCAGATTTGTAATTTTGGCGGTCCGATGAATTTTCATCATATTTCTATGAAACCACAGCTCCAAAATCTGTTGGAATTGTTTCCGCAAGTTTATTAATTATTAATTTTTTTGTTTTCTATATGTTTACGTAAACTATAGAATCTTCTGATAACATATTAAATGATATATAAATGTTTACTATTTCAGCTTGTGAGCCGGGATGGTTCGGATCCTCGTGTAAATATAAATGCCGATGTAAATACAATATGTGTAGCCCACAAGGTGACTGCCCAGCTGGTGTGGCGTGTGAGGATGGATGGTTTGGCCCAGCCTGTCAGTACGGTATGAGTTATGTTCACTGTTGAAGATGTTTCTGTTATACCTGCTTATGACCCTGTCTATGTCGTTTGATGCTGGGCCTCCTGCATCTGCAGCCTACCTTGTTCGAGACGAATTGGTTATCCTTTCCTCTGGAGTAAACAAGGCAAGGCCGAGAGAAGGATCATGCTGCATGGGTAACAAATGTTCTCTGAATCCATGCCCAGGCATTGTGAGATGGAAATTTAACCAAATTTCAATCCAAATACTTTCGTCTGTCAAGACGGTAAGGTGCCACTCACTATGTCGTAAACTATACATGGGGTTTGTGCCCGTCTTCCCAGCCTCTGTCTATCCCGTCAATGATTTCTTGCACCACAAACAATGGAACAGTATAAATTCACGCACCACAAACAACGGGACAGACTATATTCCATGTACCACAAACAGTGTGACAGTCTCTATTTCGTGCCTCACAAACAACAAGACAGTCTCTATTCCATCTACCGCAAACAACGGGCCAGTCTCTATTGCATGCACCACAGACAACAGACAATCTCTAGTTTACGCACCACAAACAAAGGGAGAAGTATACCAGGAGGCTTTCGACGCGGGAATGTGGCTTCAGATTACATTGTATTTTTTTTCCTATATAAGCGTATTGACGTCATGAGGGAAATTATCACGTGCTGATAACGTTCAGATACCAAACGATTCATATCTCGCGAGCTAGGAGCAGATAACTACTTCCAGATTTCCGTAACTACTTCCTGTCTTAAATTTACATAAGAAATTAAACATTGAAAAATGAAGATAGCGGTTATTTTTGGTTGACGTGGGAGGTATTTAAACACTATCATCATGGTTACGACTAACAATTCTTCAATTGAAAACGTTATAAAGTAAGATTATAAGTACTAAAGAGTGCATAGGGGTGAGGAGGTCTTAAAAAATCAAAAGTAAAGATTACGGTTATTATTGGTTGTAGTGATTGCCTTTTGTAGAGGATTGGCGTGGGTATAGGATGGGGTGGTCCAGGGGTAGCCGTGTGTAACTGTTGTGGAGTGGCATGGGTATGGTAGGTGCCCGATGTCGTGTTGGTCATGAGCCGAATGATGGAGACAAGGCGAGCACTGTGAGGTGGTCGGAATGTGTGGAGGAGTGTTGTGGAGAATAAATGAGGACTGTGGGTGGTCGAAGGGTAGAGTATCAGCAGTGCGTAACAGGTAGAGTGGTGTGGGATTTGTTCCCGGTGTCTAGTTGGTTATGCGTCGAAGTACATGTGTTCCTATAGGCGCAGTCGTTACTTGGATGTGGCAGGATCGAATCCCGGTCGATAACTATATAATACTTCCTGTTTCACCCTCAGTGTCGAAAGTCTATGGTCATAAAGTAAACAACTATACTTACAATGAGGAGCAGAGGGTGGAATGTCATGTTATCCATGTATACTAATAACAAATGCCCTTGTCCACGCTGGTCGTTATCAGTCAAGAAATATGTTGTTATGTTGTATTTCGGTCAGTGTTTAAGCATCAAACATCTCCCTCTTTCTCTCTCTCTCTCTCTCTCTCTCTCTCTGTCTCTTCTCTCTCTCTCTCTCTCTCTCTCTCTCTCTCTCTCTCTCTCTCTCTCTCTCTCTCTCTCTCTCTCTCTCTCTCTTTCTCTGTCTGTCTGTCTGACTCTCTCTTTCTAAACTAATGAACCCATATCTATAGAATATGGGCAGTATGCGTATATAACAATGTTAAAATTGTACATTGCAAAGGACAACTTTATATTAATCGATATGTTACCAGCAGTAAAATCAACATCATGTGCCATGCTGAAAAGCATGGGCGGTCATGTTTTACCATCATACACGATCACCAGAGGCGTGGATAGACACATATTTCTTACACTTTTACTTATAGACGTAATTCATCTCTATCCTTCTCTCTCTCTCTCTCTCTCTCTCTCTCTCTCTCTCTCTCTCTCTCTCTCTCTCTCTCTCTCTCTCTCTCTCTCTCTCTCTCTCTCTCTCTCTCTCTTTCTGTTTAAGTGTCTGGATTGAAGAAAATATTTGAATGATGTCTGACGATGGTGACAGCTGCCGAAACATAATTAGGAGAGATTAAGTTACGGGCAGCTCAAAGTGATCTTGAAGATTATCGACATTGGGGAGCACCTCTATCAAACAGCATATCAGGTACAAACGAATGTGTGCTGTTACCAAATCTAGTCAAGAAATGCATTTACCAAATACCGGATGACGAGGATATACACTTACAAACTGACCAAGACATGAATAACCTTACAATTATTGACGACGAAATATCAAAACTCTACCAACACCTGGTGTCTCAATAGCAACGATTTTGCTGGTGTAGATATTAAATAGCACTATGGAAAAGGCAGATAGCCGTGGCAACTGAGGTGTAATAGTACAGAGGTCAGAAGTCCGGGAACCTATGCACAGTGCAACCTTACTCAAACCTCTCTTACGACAAGCAAGATACAAGAGGAACAAGCGAGTCTCATGCTCTAGGAATACCCAGTACCCCGTGGGTCTGACTAAGAACTACAACATATTATACAAGGAACATTTTTTTGAATGTACTCACAGGCCAAAAGGCGTGTGGGGGTACAAACATATGGCTCTAAAACATGGCACATGTTTCTATACATACGAGCAAAAACGGGCTTCCCTAACTTAAAACGGCAAGTCCAACCTCATGATGTCACCACATCCCCTCTCATAATGTAATTGTTTTTTAATATTCAGTATTATAAATATATATAGTATATTCAATATATATATATATTAGGAACGTTCATTTAAACCCGTTCCAATGGCTTTATTACAAAAGCATGAAAGAAACATTAACAGATGTGGTAGAATTAAACATTGCATTCATTTTGAATGTATTATACACCATCGGTTGGTCAGAAGAAGTCGCCGTAGGCATTTCAGGCAAGCATCTCATTGCTTAGGTAGGCGGCGAATGACGTCCGCAAAAAGAGGTTGTGGTTGCTCACTGAACAAAATGTTTAGCGCGTTTATTACGCCTGCATCTGTTTGAAATCGTTGCCTCTTGAGAGCTTTGTTTAGAGGTCCGAAGACATGAAAATCAAATGGTGACAAATCAGGACTATAGGCTGGATGGTGAAGAATTTCCCACTTATTCCTTGCTAATGCTTCCTGCACAATCTTTGCGACATGCGGACAAGCATTATCGTGCAACAAAATCACAACTCGAGAAAGCATACCAGGGTCATTTATTCTTGGTGGCTTTTTGCAGCTTGCCTAGTGTTTGCAAGTAGTGGGTAGAGTTGATGTTGATACCAGGTTCTTTAAAGTCGGCCGACAATAGCTCTTCATGATAAAACAAAATGCGCTCAGCATAACCTTTCCAGCGGAAACCTGTAACTTTAGTTTTTTGGCTTTTTGGTGATCTACCATGCTTCCATTGCATGCTCTCACATTTGCTTCTCGGCTCAAAGTAGTGACACCATGATTCATCGCCTGTCACTATGCGGAAGAGAAATGCATTACCCTCCACTCTGTAACGCAGCATGTGGTTCAAACACCATCCAATGCGTTTCTATTTTTGGTGGTCGGTCAACATCCGTGGTACGCACTGTGAACACACTTTCCGATATTGTAGTTTCCTATGAACGACCTTTAGAGTTTTCCCAATTGACAAATCAAATTCTTTCGCTAATGAACGTATGCTTCGACAGCAGTTCATCTGTACTGATGCATCAATTTTGGCGATGGTATGTTTCTGTTGCAACAATAAGCAATTGACCCGGCCGTCGAAGATCTGTCGTGAACTGACGTCCTTTGCGAAAAATTCGTGCCCAGTCTGTCACTGTTGTCTTCGACACACATTTGTTACCGTATGCTGCCTGCACTTTTCAATGAATGTCCATTGGTCGACATCCTTCAAATGAACGAAATTAAATCACCGCTCTTTGAGTTTCTTTGGACAGATTTTGGATCAAACCGGTCATTTTCTCAACGGTCAGAAACAGAACCTATGCACCATGGGACGATAAGCACGTGCTCTTTTATTCATTGGTCAGTACTTATAACATGACTATGACATGATAATGTTCAACTTACGCAATTACGCGCGATGCGGCACGAACGGATTTCAAATGAACCTCCCTTCTATATATATATATATATATATATATATATATATATATATTTATATATATATATATATATATATATATATATATATATATATATATATATTCTTCCCCATTATTAAAATCCTAATACCTTGTTTATCGTGTGTTGTTTATTTCAATGTGTGTGTGTGAATGTGTGTGTGTGTGTGTGTGTGTGTGTGTGTGTGTGTGTGTGTGTGTGTGTGTGTGTGTGTGTGTGTGTGTGGTATACACCTTGCCCCTCTCTTACTTCACTATACAAAGCACACTCATCTCTCTTGCGTCACTCTCAACCAGAATAAAATTCTGAAAAAAAGATTTGAAATTGTGGTGAACGAACATTATTCATTTGGATTCTATAGAAAATGTCGACTACAGAAATAGGGGAGGGGGGAATAGGGGCCGTACTACATAACAGTGGACACAGTTGTGAGAGAATTAGTGGGCAAGGTGTAAGAGCACTTGTGCAAGTGGACAAGTTGTGAGAGCAAGACAGTGCACGGTGGGAGCCAGTGGGCAAGTTGTGAGATTAAGTGGGGAAGTCGACAACGTGTGTCATCATCTGTAGTTGATGTTCAAATCATCTTTATTTGGAATACATGTCATCTTTATTTGTGTTTTAGGTCATCGTTATTTTTTGTTCATGTTGCTTCTATAGTCATAGAACAGAGATTACATAGCAGATCTTTAAGTGGCAGAATTGTGGAAAGTGTGGAAAGGGCGGTGGAATATTTTTGACGATGTGAATCGCAAAAGTATTGACACAACAATGAAACTGCAGCTCACAGGCTTGGATAAATTACCTAGACAATACTCCTGTGAGAGTTAAGGAATTCGATGATGAGCAATGGTAAATTGATGACAGGTAGATGAGTGAAACATTATGGAATAGAAATTCATTGTGAACATTGAAGAAAATATAGCAAACAAAGTACACTGAACAGAGAGTTGTCGATAATGGTGGTGGTGTCATACAGGGCAATGCTAAGAAGAAGGATGAGCATTGAAGAACAATATCGTATAGATGGAAGCCTATTGATTAGACATATCTTTAATGTTTAAAGAAAGATGAAGATAGCGTGATATGGATAATTGAAAATGATGATAGTAATATATTTAATTCATTCTTTAATAGTGTAATTATTATGTAGTTGATAATAGTTAATTGATTTCCCGTTAACCATTTCACATTTTATATTATAACAAAGTAAATTATAACAGTGTACCTGATGTCAGTAGCTATTATTAATTCATGATAATGTAATTATTACGGAATTGATACTTTAATACTTTATTTATTCTAATTGCACTCTAATAACCACCTGTAATCATGTACATCGTAATCACTATATTCATATACAACTTTATATAAATGTGACAATGTAACTATTATGTAATTGTAACATATCATGCTTTAATACACAATTTTTCTGTAAAGATAACATGAAGTCTATTTTTCAACATGACACCAACCACTTTAGGTGTCTGAATATTGTATCGGTGGGAGATCTTAAATGTGTATTTTCACATCGGGTCGTAAAAGGAGACCAAGTCAAAATACAGTTGCGAAACGTTGACAGATATGACACGCATCAGCTTGACACACTACACAAACTATTTACGCCGCAATCACTAGCACAGCATTACTAACAGTAAAACTGACTCCCCAAAAAGTCATGATGATCTATTTCCTTCTTCAATTAAAGCTGTTGCGCCTCCAAAATGCCTTAAACATGATTTTTTTTTTAAATGTTGAATTTCCTTTGAAGGACGTTGCAGTCAACACCAGAATTTTTCAGCTGCTGTTGATATACTAGGTAAATTTCACGTTCAGTTGTTTGCCATTGCTTTCTGTACGACCGGTTCCCATACCAACACGTTATAACACAACGTGACACGGTCTGCAGTTCAAGCGTCTTGCAAGCCTGTGGCCACCGAAACCGGCATACCCTACGTAAAATATAAATGTGAATACACATGATGTTCATACATATACTCATACTAATGAGAATTATGAGAAGAATAGGAAATAAAATAACAACATCAAGGAGCTGAGCAGTGTGGATTCGTGTAAGATATAAGCACAAACAATTCCATATACATCTTGAGAACATTAACAGAAAGAATGATTACAATAAACTTAAATTTATATTCGTGGTATATTGAGTAGACTAAGGTTATTGATAAGGTGAAACAATAAGAAATGATTATCATGATGGACATATTAATAATTAATGGTAATGATCTGAGAATAATAAAGTTTTATAACGACTCTATCAATTAGCAATCAGGATACGCAAGTGTTATATTGACTCTGTTTTTCTTAATTTGGCAAGCATCTTTCAAAATTTGTCTACCTTTTTCTTAATTTGGCTAATAT
Source organism: Cepaea nemoralis (assembly GCA_014155875.1). Classification (NCBI taxonomy): domain Eukaryota; kingdom Metazoa; phylum Mollusca; class Gastropoda; order Stylommatophora; family Helicidae; genus Cepaea; species Cepaea nemoralis. The sequence continues at coordinate 82,855 of JACEFZ010015842.1, forward strand.
TTTTTTCCTAATTTCGATTATCTTTTTCTTATATTTAATATTTGCCTTTATTTGGTTAATACGTTTCTAAATTTTCCTTATATGTTTCTGAATTTGGCTAATAGTTTTCCTAATTTGGCCTTGTATAGTTATATAACTATATAATATACAGTTACGGACCAGAATTCGAACCTGGCACCTCCAAATAACGACGGAATCTCACTGTAGGAACAAGTGTACTTCTACACATGATCAACAAGTGTCAAGGAGCTGGATATGTATAGAGAGAAGTAGGACAAAGACGGTTGTAAGGAAAGGACAGAGACGGGACATATATAAGGACATTTACAAGAGAATAGATAGAGAAAGACCGTATAAGGAGATAGAACTCCATACAGTTCTAGGACAGGACTTAGACAGGACATGCACGTGTCATAGCTAGGACATAACTAAGACATAACGGGATTAACTCCCGAGATAGGACAGAGTACGTTAACCACGGGGACTACCCGTAAACAGACTGAACAATAGTACAGCTGAAGGTTAACGAAGACTGAACCACTGGACTGCGTGACAAGTGACTCAGCACGCCGTGCGGCTGACCTGCGTGAGAACTGAGGACCAGTAGCTGAACCAGACCTGTGAATTGAGGCAGACCGGACCCGACAGTTAGAGCGACAAGACCTGTGTGTTTACTCTCGCTATCTGTGTAGTTTAGAAAGGGCGCAGTTATACGTAGCGAGTGTAAAGAATGTATTTGAGTATTGAATGCCATTTATGTATGCTCGAGAAACGAGCTGTATATTATGTAGAATAAATCCTGATTCATTATATACCATTCGTTCGAAACGTGTTTGTGATCGTGAGGTATGAATGAAGTGACCAGCATGCCTGTGTAAATTCATGTTGTTGACAATAAGCCACTGGCCACCTACTATACCTACGCCACTCCATCACTATTACACGTTACTGTTGCTCTACCCTTCGACACCTTACCCCATATCGACGCCCCTCCTCCTCACAATTCGACCACTAAAATCAATAATAACCACAATCTTGAATTCTTAACTTTTATGGCTGCTCTCGCGAGTTTCGCTCAAATCAGCTTTTCTTCGTTCGAGGAATCTCCATAGTACGTGAGTACGTCATTAGGGAGTTATTTATAAATCTGGGAAAGTCGGCTGATTTCATAACTTAGAATGATCGAGAAGCTAGAAGTTTCGAGACAGAAAGGAAGAAACGGGCACTAGTTTTATCCCGTTAGTGAAATAGACTTGTTCACTAGTCAGGAGAACGCATGATTCTTACTTAGAGTGAGTAATTCATACAACATGACTTTTCCGGGCTTGGAGAGTTTTCCTCGCAAACAGAACAAGCCAGGTTGTCATCATTTCGATCTGAGATCTCCACGGGAGTAGAGCTCCAGAAAATCAGCGCCTATTGTCAAGAATGAGGCTTGTGAGCCACAGACAGTAATTCCGGCTGATCGGTGATTAGTTCTTGGTTCAGGTAATACATCTTTACATATTTACCTTGTGTAATACAGCGTAACAGCGCAATTGTAAGATATCTCATTATCTACGCGAATACGTAATTAACTGGGCGATCGAAAACTGACAGGCTGTGTCGCAGTCGCTCGCGTATTTACACTTTGCGTTTTCCTCTCGAGGTGTGTAACAGCGTAGCATAAACAGTGAATTACTTGTATGTCCATTAGTGTGGCAATTACATTGTAACGACTAATTATATTGCAATTTGTGAGATCTTGCAGTTATTATGCTGTAGTTACAATTGTGATTAAATGTTTCCTGCTATTTGGTATAACCTGTTGAAACCAAGTTAGATTATCAGTTATTACTGTGACCAGTGCTTCTTTATTCTGTGGTCAAGCTGATGTAGGTGGAATTCAGACACTGCTGTGGCAAGAGCAAGTGTGAATCGTCTATCAAATAAAGCATGTAGTTCTAGACGCTAGGAAATTATGCAGCTATTTTGTGATTGATAAATAGTGGTGGTGTCATTCCTGGGAAGTGTTTAGATGTTGTAAGTAGTGATCATGTGCTATGATGAGATATATAATGTACTTTGTGGCATATACATATTGTAATGAAGGGCGGAATATAAATAAACCCTGCGTAGAACCATCATTAGAGAAGGCTCATTCAATGGCCAAGTAGGTATCCAAGATCTACAACACGTAGCAGCGAACCGCCAAGCATGGAGAGACAGGACTTCTGCCCTATGCGCCGCCTTAGGCTCAAGAGGAAAGACTAACTAACTATATAAATGAGCGACTTGTCGACGTCCGATGTGATCCGACCCGAGATACCTGTGCGCTATCGTCGCGATTGTTGGGAAACCGGTCGAGGGTCTACTCTACACTGCCCTATGCTTTTTTCTTTATGATCATGAGTACGTGAGTGCTTGTGTGATTGATAGAAGAGAAGGGCTATGGCTGTTGAATGAGATTCGGAGTTGTGTGGGATATGGGATGCAAGGCAATTATAATATGTATGTAACTGGCACACCAGGCCAGTTGTGATGTTCGATAACCACCCAAGGTTAATCCTTGAACATGCGGTGCGGCAAAACATGTTTAGAAAAAGAACTTTTCGCCTCTATCATCAGAGGCGTATCAAGAATGATTTCGCTATTATGTGGGAAGGCATCCCACTATCGAACTGGATTGTTTCCTTGCACTTTGGTTTTGTGTATTGTTTATTAATTAATTTAGTAGTCATTAATTGATAACAATATGTAGTTGTCCAATGATGGGGAGTGGTCTAGGGAACCAACTCTTCCAGAGGTTTAGTTTTCTATTAGTGTAAATAGAAACAGTACAGTTCGTCACACAACAACCAAAGACAAGAGTAAGGTAGGAGTATGAGACTGCAGTAAGATCAGACTCGAACCTTTCGGAACCTAATCCTTCCGACGGGCTGATTCAGGTGCCATTCTACATCGGATGTCTAAACATGATTCCACTAGGTCTAGGAATGATTCCCTAATTAGGCATATCGTAATTCGTTATGCTGAAGGCACGTTATTTTGTAGTGGATGTTAGCATGTGAATTCAAGTTGGTACCGAATGCTCTCACCTACAGCTCTTTCCTTTCATGTGTTGCCTGTGTTGTTCAGGAATTCTACAAAGAAGCTATATTGTTCAGGAATTCTACAATGAAGCTGTTTTGTATATGAATTCTTGAGGCTTCTAAATATGATTAGCACGTAATAATTTTCTTCTGACGTCAATAGAGTAGCAGTTATCTACCATAGCTTAGCGAAAATGCTATTACTACACACACACACACACACACACACACACACACACACACACACACACACACACACACACAAAATACACTCACACGCATACACTCACACACACAAACTCAAACACATACCCATACACACAAAACTAAAGCTTACAGACAGACATACACTCACATGCTCATACAAACTCAAACACACACACAACCAGTACGACACCCGCCTGCGTAGTCAGAATGTAACAGGGACATATCTAGATAGAATGTATTTTTCTTCTTCAGGATTATTTTGCTTATAGACACACGCATTGCTATTTTCACCTACATGAATATATATATATATATATATATATATATATATATATATATATATATATATATATATATATATATATATATATATATATATATATATATATATATATATATATATATATATATGATCACCAACGCCGCATGGGAAAGGCTATAAGAAAGTAGAATAACTGCCCGGAACCTGCGGGTGTGCCAGGAAATGAATAAGCTGATACAATGACTGTTGTAGTACCTTAGACCGCCAGCTGTGTCATGATAGGGTTGGTTCACCAGGAAATCAACAGGCTGATAGACTGGCTGCTACAGCACCTTGAACGGCCAGCTATATCATGCTAGGGCGGATGTGATGAAGGCTCTCTGGGATCGAGGGGAAAGTGCTACAAAACAAAGGACCCACCCAGGAAAAATCAAATCAAATCAAATCAAATCAACTTTATTAGGGTCACAAATTGGGCGCGCAGGCCCGTCTTACATTCGGCCCTTCCAATCACTCGTCTTTCGTTCATCAAGAGCATTATACATTTACATAGGAAGAAAAATAAACATTGTGAAATGAATGTTTAAACATAAACAAGGCTAATTACCATGGTATGAAGCCCATCTCCCACCTATCCATACATCACCCCACCCACACCCCACCCCCACCTACCCACACACATGCGCACCAAGGGACACATACACACCCCCACCTACCGACACACACGCACACCAAGGGACACATACATACCCCACCAACCGACCCATCCCCCTCCCGCACATCCCCCACCCACACACACTGCCCTCACCTGATCCCCCAACCAAAACACACTCGCCACCCACAAACATTCCCCCACCAACCCACACATCCCACGCCCATCCACATTCTACCCACACATCCTCTCCCCACCCACACCTCAAACCACCCTTCCCCCAGCCACATCTCCATCGACAACATATTCCCCACCCACACACACAATCCCCCACCAACCCACACATCGCACATCCACTCACACATCCCCAAACCATACACACACATCCCCACCAACTGACATGTCCCTACCCCCCCCCCCCACACACACACACACATCTCCCTAACCACCCATACATCCCCAATCCACTCACACACACACCACCACTCACACATACAACTTCCACCCACCCACACATGCCTTAACTTAATCCCCCACCACACAATCCCCCACCCGCACATCACATACACCCCCTACCACGCACTATTCCCAACCCACGCACCACACACACACATATCCCTCACCAACACATCCCCACTTACACACCACACACATATCCCCCACCCAGATACCACACAATATTCCCACCCACACCCACACAGATACCCTTACCCATCCACCCCACATACCCCCACTCACACACCACATAAATCCCCCACCCACACACACATACCTCACCCACACAATATCACCAACCAACACACCACACACCTCTCCCCACCCACACACGCATTCCCTACCCGTCCACCAACACACACTCACTCACACATCCTCCACTACGCACCCACACACCCCCACCAACCCACTCCCAACCAAACATCTCTCGATCACAATAAACCTACCCCCACACACATCCTCCACCCACTCACACATCCCACCCCGACACATACAACTCCCTCACCCACCTACACATCCCTAAGCCACTCACACACCCCCACCCACACATTCCCCATCCACATACACACATCTCCCACCCACACTCCCCCACATACTTCCCCCAACCACCACAATCCCCTGCTCACCCACACATATACCCCACCCATACGCACATTCCCCACACCCATCAAATACATCCCCCAGACCACACACTATCCTCCACCCATACCACCACAAACATATCCTCCACCCACACATCATTCACACATCCCCCACCAACACACTGCACACATATCTCAAACCCACACACCATACACTTCTCCCCACCCGCCCTTCCATCCCAAATCCACCCAACACAATCCCCTACCCACACAACCCCGCCTCCCACACATACTTCCTCAAACCATCCACACATCTTCACCCACATAAACACACATCCCCTGCACGTCCCCCTCCACGTCCCATACACATATCCTCCACCCATACACACATCCCCCACACCCATTCCAACACCCGTACTTTCACCCCCACACATTCATCCACACATCCCACCAACACCCACAAATACCACTACCCACCAAAACCCACACACCCCAACCCATCCAAATGCATACCCCCACCCACACACCCCCCACCCACACATATCCCCACACTCACACACATCCTCCACATACACTCACACTTCCTCACATCTAGACACATACAAAATGTCTCACGTTAGTATTGAAACTAGTATGAACAAACTCCCACACTTTACTCACACACATACACTGACACTTGTCATGAGCAGTCTCATAAAAATGTTAAACATGGAGAAAAATGTGTACATAAAATGTATGTGACGTAAAATAGTGATGCCTCTCCTCTCTCTCTCTCTCTCTCTCTCTCTCTCTCTCTCTCTCTCTCTCTCTCTCTCTCACACACACACACACACACACACACACATTCACTCTCACGCTCACGCATTCACTCTTCCGCTCATTCATTCACTCTCACGCATTCACTCTCCCGCTCATTCACTCTCACGCTCACTCATTCACTCTCCCGCTCACTCATTCACTTTCCCGTTCACTCATTTCACTCTCCCGCTCACTCATTCACTATCCCGCTCACTCATTCACTCTCACGCTCACTCGTTCTGTCTCTCATTCACACTCACTGACTCACTCACTCAAACTACAGTAATGAACATGAGTTTATATTATGCATGATAAAATCAAATGGTATTTAACTGATAATATGACAGATGAGAATACACAAACATATGGATTCGCGTGTTACATAACATGCGTGTTACATGACATGCATCTGCTCAGCTCTCTCTCTCTCTCTCTCTCTCTCTCTCTCTCTCTCTCTCTCTCTCTCTCTCTCTCTCTCTCTCTGTATTATCTTCATATACACACACTCACACGCATGCGCGCGCTCACACACACACACACACTAATACATCAACTCTCCCACTGTCTCACTCTCTAACACACAATAATTCACACACACACTCACTCTCTCAATCACACTCTCTCACACATACACATACACATGAACGCATGCACGCATGCATACACTCCCTCACTCACTCTCACACATACACGTACGAATGCATGCACTGACACATTCCCCCACCATTTCTCGCTCAATCACTCTCTCCACACACACGCATGCACCTGCGCACACACGCATTCACTCTCTCCCTCTCACTGACACCCACTAGAGAGATATCTAGCGGGGTATAAGCAGAATATCTTATGACCCACATCATTTAGGGGAACATGCAGACGGAGTTACAGACTGCCACTGTTACCATCATTTTGGCAACTATTGGCTGGCTACTCAAGAGGGGACGGATCACGCATGGAGATGTACTGAGTGCTGTGATGTTGATTCTTGATTTCATATTTCATATTCATGAAACCATCATGCTATAACACAACGCTGACCTGTGAATGACTGTCTTTAACCAAAACCTTGTCTCCACAGCGGACCTGGCCTACGGAGCGAAGACTTCACAACTGACAATAATAGACGGTGATGACCACACGTGCTTGCCACAACCTGGCGTTGACAATGTTGAGATTGCACTCAATCTCTCCAGCCACTTCACCTGGCTCCGAATCCGACTCAGAAATCCAGGTAATTATGGCAGATGTTCTCTCTTGTCTCCGAACTCTGGACAACAGGATTGTAAGAGCTGATGTCCCAAGCCTCGCGATAGATGGTAGAAATGTCAGCAGAGAGAACAAGGTGAAGTATCTGAGGATCACATTTGACAGGAGCCTATCCTTCAAGGACCATGTGGAGACGGTCGTGACAAGATCTCAAAAGGGACTCAATGCACTTAAAACTATGGCTGCAATGGACATAGAGCAGAGAATGCTTTTCACACTATACCAGCACTTGATCCTCTCAGTAATTGATTATGGATTAGGTCTGCTCACTGTCTCAGAGAGTCAGCTGGTGAAGTTAGAGCGCATACAGAACGAAGCTATGCGGGTCATTCTGGTATGCACTAGAGACACCCCAGTTGTGTGTATGCGTTACATCCTTGGTCTGCCGACTGTTGCTGGTAGGCTCAAGGTGATGCAGGCGAAGGCATACCTCAGAGTAGCTGCAGACACAGACCACCCACTGCATAAGGCGCTGGACGCAGTTAAGGGTCAGCGACTGATAAGAGGGAAATCATGGATGGCTCAGGCGGAGGATACGATCAGACAGGTGTGCCCCTTGGAGAACATTAGGCGTGGAGAGGAGTGGGTCAGAGTGCCAGCGGAGCAGTCAGACTTGTGCAGAGTTATAATCACATTAAGCCGGAGTGCAGGGACTTCAGCAGGGGCCACGGAAGTGGAAATCCAGCAACTAATTCAGGACAATGCTCACTCGAGTGATGTGATTATCTACACAGATGGTTCGGTGTCAAGAGGTGAGAGAAGTGGCTGGGGGTTCATAGCCAAAGCTAATGGTCGATGTTTAGGGCAGGAGAGCCTGGCATATGATACCACAACATCCAGCTTAAGAATGGGAGTGGAGGCAGTCACTGCGGCTCTCCGCTGGATGGAGAATACGACACACACACACATCGTGATTGTAACTGACTCAGAAAGCATGCTGACGAGGGTGAGGACGGGCAGACTTTGTGCGGAGTGGCTTGCTTCGCTTCGGAGGTCACGGGTGACAAGCATCGCCTGGATCTTTTCTCCGGGGCATGCCGGTGTGCTGGGAAATGAAAAGGCGGACAGAGTGGCTGGCTCTGCTGAACTTGATAGAGTATTGATACATGACAAGGCAGACGTGGTTGCGGCCTTGTGGGAGCACGTGCACACCTCGGAGGAGCAAATGGATTACCATGGTCTGGCAAGAATGAGACAACGAGGAGTGACGAAGGGATCTGGCCGACGCTCAACGCTCAGAGGAAAGGCGAGATGGACTGGTACTATTAGTGTTGGAACTCTTCGCTGGTTGCTGAGGATGGGGACGGAGCACTTATGGGAATGCCCCGAATGCTGTGATGTCGATTCCTAAATCAATGAATCAATCAATCTTGTCTCCGAAATGTCGTTTCTGTGAGCCAGTGGTGGGTTGGTAGCTAGAATACTTGCCTACCGATCCGGTTGTTATTCTGTAGCTAGAGCACTCGCCCACCGAGCCGATGATCATGTGTTCAAATCCCGTTCAATGTGGGCAATATTGTCTTGACCAGCTCGCAGCTTGGACAGTCTAAAATGTGTACCAAAAATATTCTGGGAAGTTAATGCGTTAGTCGCTATATTGACCATGATGTGGGTTAGCACCATATACCTAATGTCCATGGTGGTGTGGACAGGCGACTTTCACTGACCTGGTAAGGATATGGACGGATCACAATGTGTCTTTTGTTCAAGGGATCGCCCAGAAGACACACGTCCCCCAGGATTCTGTACTCATAGACTGGTACACCAGCTGACTGTAGTCCAAGAACAGACTGTAGTCCAAGAACAGACTGTAGTCCAAGAACGGACTGCAATTCAAGAACAGACTGTAGTCCAAGAACAGACCTAGAACAGACTGTAATTCAAGAACAGACTGTAGTCTAATAACAGAATGTAGTTCAAGAACAGATTATAGTCCTAAAACAGAATGTAATCCTAGAACAGACTGTAGTCCTAGAACAGTCTATAATACTAGAATAGACTGTAGTCCAAGAACAGAGTATAGTCCAAGAACAGACTGTAGTCCAAGAACAGAGTATAGTCCAAGAACAGACTGTAATCCTAGAAAAGACTGTAGTCTAAGAACAGAGTATAGTCCAAGAACAGGGTATAGTCCAAGAACAGACAGTAATCCTAGAACAGACTGTAGTCCAAGAACAGATTATAGTCCAAGAACAGACTGTAGTCCACGAACAGACTGTAGTCCTAGAACAGACTGTAGTCCAAGAACATTGTGTAATCCAAGAATATACTGTTGTCCAAGAACAGACTGTAGTCCAAGAACAGACAATAGTCCAAGAACAGACAGTAGTCCAAGAACAGATTGTAGTCCAAGAACAGACTGTAGTCCAAGAATAGACTGTAGTCCAAGAACAGACAGTAGTCCAAGAACAGACTGTAGTCCAAGAACAGATTGTAGTCCAAGAACAGATTGTAGTCCAAGAACAGATTGTAGTCCAAGAACAGACTGTAGTCCAAGAATAGACTGTAGTCCAAGAACAGACTGTAGTCCAAGAACAGACAGTAGTCCAAGAACAGATTGTAGTCCAAGAACAGACTGTAGTCCAAGAACAGACAGCTAACTGCTACACATGTGTTGGCAGCTAGGAGCCGTGTTTAGTTGAGACACACACAGACAAGTAGATTATTGTATACAGTTCAGTTGACTTCAGTTGACTTGAGTTGAGCTAAGAGCTGACATCGCGGCACTCGGGACATTCCCATGCACGCTCAGTTCACTCGTTCAACAGCCAGCGAGCCATGCTTTCATGGACATAGACAACTTGTGTGAATATCATGGACAATAGAGTATTGCGAATATCATGGACATAGGTGAATGTTGAGTTGTTGAGTTGAGCTAAGATCCGACATTACTGCACCTAGGACATGCGCTCCGTCCCCTCGTTCAACTGCCAGCGAAGTGTCACACCACTTATCTACTGATTGAAAATTCTCATGGTCTTCCCTCTCAGTTTTGAGACTCTATCAGAACCTGTGCCAATACCCAGCCATCTCATCCTTTACACATACGGGTTCTCAGTCTGTTCTTCCACCTTCTCCACCTGGTCCCTCAGCAGCAGGATCCCCTCTCCCTTGTCCACAGGTAATCGAACACCAAGAGATGAATTCCCTGCCAGCCTGTTCATTCCCTCGCATTCCCTCATGGCCAGGGCAAAGAATCCATACAATTCTTACAATCTGTGACCTCTGAAGCGAGGTGAGCCATTCCACACGAAACATTCCTTCTCCACTTAACTAACCTTGACTCATTGAGTCCGTGATAAAGACAATGTGCGTTGCAGTGGACTTCTCTAACCAAAGGCATACCAAATACCACTGTGACTACTTCCACCTCCATTCTCATGCTGGATGGCGTAGCCTCATACGCCATACTCTCCATTTTCAAGAATCGTCTATTACCCTTCGCAATGAAACCTTAACCAATTCGTTTGTTTCTCACCACTGACCCATCAGTATAGATCATTATGTCACCTTGATGTTTATTACTCTGGATCAGTTGTTGCACCTCATACTCTGTGCGGCCCGCTGCCCATTCTCTGCACTCACGACCCAGTGTTAGTATTACATTGTTGCAGTCCGTTCTGTCTGCCGGTACTTCAACTCGGTCTTTTTCGCGATTGATGGTCACAAACCTGACGAATAGATATTTCCGCCTGTGCCATCCAGGACCTACCTTGTCTTAGTCTATGACCCTTGACCATATCCATGACGCCATGCAGCGGGTGATCTCTATCTGCAACAACTCTCAGGTACCATTTGGCCTGAAGGATCATATGCCTATCCGTCATTGTTGGCAGCGCCAGGATATGCCTCATGCATATAATAGGTGTGTCCTTTGTGCACCCCAGAAATCACCGTTGACAGGTGTATGTCTCTTAAGGAACATGTGGAGGTTTTGGTGGTGACGGTTGGAAAGGGACTTAATGACTGAGGGCGATTGCGACAACCGGGTTAGAGCAGGCAGAGGATGCTGTACAGGCTCTTTCAGCAGTTAATAATTTCTCTCAGTGGGTATGGTTTGCGCTGCTGACAGTATCCAAGAGCCAGCTTGAAAGGTTGGAGCGTAAACAGAATGCGACCATGCGGGTGATCCTGGGGTGCACAAAGACCACGCCAATCAATTGCATGAGGCATACCCTGGTACTACCAACAATGGCGGATAGGCATAGGGTCCTTCAAGTACAATGATAAATGAGAAGTACTGAGATAGGGATCACGCCCTGCATGAAGCCACGGATATGATCAAGGGTCATAGAATAAGACGAGGCAAGTCATGTATGGCACAGGCAGAAATATCTATACGTCAGGTGTGTGATCTAGAGACCATTAGTCGTGAAAAAGAATGGGTTGAAGCACAGGAAGACATGACGGACTGGCACAATGTAACAGTAACACTAGGTCGTGAGTGCTGAGAATGGGCAGTGGGCCGCACAGAATTTGGGGTGCAACAACTGATCCAGAGTAACACACACCAAGGTGGCATGATGATTTATACCGATGGGTCAGTGGCGAGAAACAGACGGAGTGGATGTGGTTTCATTGCGAAGGCTAATGGACGATTCCTAAAAAAAATGAGAAACTATCATATGAGGCTACGACCTGCAGCATGAGAATGGAGGTGGAAGGACTCGCAGGGCATTTCGTTTGTTAGAGGAGACCACTGCAACACACAGTGTCTTTATCAAGGACTCAAAGAGTATGCGTAATAATGTGGAGAAAGAAATGTTTCGTGTGAAATGACTGACCTCGCTTCAGAGGTCACAGATTGTGAGAATTATATGGATTTTTTGCCCTAACATGTGGGAGTGCGGGGTAATGAACTTGCGGATTGGCTAGAAGGGAATGCACCTCTTGGTGGTAGATTACCTATGGCAAGGGATAGGTGATCGTGCTACTGTGAGAGCAAATGGAGAAGATGGGGGAACAGATTTAGAACCCGTATGTGGAAAGGATGAGATAGCGGGGGCTGGGCATGGTTTCTGGTAGAATCTCAAAACTGAGACGGAAGACCAGAAGAACTTTCAATCAGATAGCGGTGGGAACGATTAGTAGTATGACTCTTTGCTGGCTGTTGAACCAGGGGACAGAGCGCATGTCCTTACTGCAATGATTTCGGTTCTTTGCTCAACTGAACAACTCAACTCTCAACATTCTCCTATGTCTATGATATTCTCGACACTCTTCTCTTTCCATGATATTCTCAACACTCTTCAATGTACATAACATTCTCATCATCCTTATATGTCCATATTATCAACATTCTTCAATATCCATAATATTCTCATCATCATTATATGTCCATATTATCAACACTATTCTATGTCCATAATATTCTTATCATCCTTATATGTCCATATTATCAACACTCTCCAATGTCCATAATATTATCAACATCCTTATATGTCCATATTATCAACACTCTTTAATGTCCATAATATTCTAAACATTCTTATATGTCCATATTATCAACACTATTCTATGTCCATGATATTCTCATCATCCTTATAGGTCCATATTATCAACACTCTTCTATGTCCATAATATTATCATCATCCTTATATGTCCATATTATCAAAACTCTTCTATGCTCATAATATTCTAAACATCCTTATATGTCCATATTATCAACACTCTTATATGTCCATGATATTCTCATCATCCTTATATGTCCATATTATCAACACTCTTCTATGTCCATGATATGATCAACCCTCTTCTATGTCAATGATATTATCAACACTTATATGTCCATGATATTATCAACACTTACATGTCCAAGATATTATCAACACTTATATGTCCATGATATTATCAACACTCTTCTATGTCCATAATATTATCAACACTTATATGTCCATGATATTATCAACACTTATATGTCCATGATATTATCAACACTTATATGTCCATGATATTATCAACACTTATATGTCCATGATATTATCAACACTTATATGTCCAAGATATTATCAACACTTATATGTCCATGATATTATCAACACTCTTCTATGTCCATAATATTATCAACACTTATATGTCCATGATATTATCAACACTTATATGTCCATGGTATTTTCAACACTTATATGTCCATGATATTATCAACACTTACATGTCCATGATATTATCAACACTTATATGCCCATGATATTATCAACACTTATATGTCCATGATATTATCAACACTTATATGTCAATGATATTATCAACACTTATATGTCAATGATATTATCAACACGTATATGCCCATGATATTATCAACACGTATATGTCCATGGTATTATCAACACTTTTCTATGTCCATGATATTATCAACACTTTTCTATGTCCATGATATTATCAACACTTATATGTCCATGATATTGTCAACATCCTTATATTTCCATGATATTATCAACACTTATATGTCCATGATATTATCAACCCTTATATGTCCATGATATTAACACTTATATGTCCATGATATTATCAACATCCTTATATGTCCATGATATTATCAACATCCTTATATGTCCATGATATTATCAACACTTATATGTCCATGATATTATCAACACTTATATGTCCATGATATTATCAACACTCTTCTATGTCCATGATATTATCAACACTTATATGTCCATGATATTATCAACATCCTTATATGTCCATGATATTATCAACATCCTTATATGTCCATGATATTATCAACACGTATATGTCCATGATATTATCAACACAGATGTGTATAAGAGACAGATATTATCAACATCCTTATATGTCCATGATATTATCAACACTTATATGTCCATGATATTATCAACACTTATATGTCCATGATATTATCAACACTTATATGTCCATGATATTATCAACCCTTATATGTCCATGATATTATCAACATCCTTATATGTCCATGATATTATCAACATCCTTATATGTCCATGATATTATCAACACTTATATGTCCATGATATTATCAACACTTATATGCCCATGATATTATCAACACTCTTCTATGTCCATGATATTATCAACACTTATATGTCCATGATATTATCAACATCCTTATATGTCCATGATATTATCAACATCCTTATATGTCCATGATATTATCAACACGTATATGTCCATGATATTATCAACACTTATATGTCCATGATATTATCAACATCCTTATATGTCCATGATATTATCAACATCCTTATATGTCCATGATATTATCAACACTTATATGTCCATGATATTATCAACACTTATATGTCCATGATATTATCAACACTTATATGTCCATGATATTATCAACCCTCTTCTATGTCAATGATATTATCAACACTTATATGTCCATGATATTATCAACACTTATATGTCCATGATATTATCAACACGTATATGTCCATGATATTATCAACACTTATATGTCATCATCATCACCATGATTTTATCATCATCATCATCATCACCATGTGCCATACCGGTAAGCGTGTGCAGTCATGTTTCACCATCTCACTCGATCACCAGAGTCGTGGATCAGCTCCGTGTTTCTGTCTCAACAATGCCACGTAGTCAAGCCATCCAGATATTTACTTTTATGCCGGTCTCTCGTTCTATACCTCTCAATCTTGCCAGTTGTCACCAAGTTCTCCAATTTATTTCTTCTCATAACGTGACAAACGATTTGTGAATGTTTACGTCTAGTTTCTCTAATCAGTTTACGATTTTCATTTGCTTCTCGAACGACTTGGTCATTGGCAATCTTTGCATTTTCCCCGGAATCCACATTATCAACCATGTACTATACAGACGAGGGTAAGTCTTCTATGAGCAACCAGCTACCATGAGACAGGTGTAAGTCTTCAATGAACAACTAATTACCATGTACAGACACAATTATTTCAGTAACCATGTCTGTCTATGTAGTGTGTAGCTCATCCATTGATTCCCCCGGCAGATCTCCTCTACAACCTGACAGTCCGCTTCAGGCGGAACGCCAGCTTGACCTGTACAAACATCAGAACTGCCCGAGTGGATAACACGACACTGGACATCCACTGTGACCTGAACGAGACCGTTGACCACGTGGTTCTGTCGGGGGAAGGAGTGCGGCATCTATGCTCCGTATACATCAGTGGAGGTTTGTTGCCACATCACACATTTCATTTGTCCTGTTACCACATCACACACTTCCTTTGTCCTGTTACGACATCACACACTTCCTTTGTCATGTTACCACATCACACACTTCCTTTGTCATGTTACCACATCACACACTTCCTGTGTCACGTTGCACACCACACACTTCTCTTCTCATGTCCCCACATATTACAATAAGTAGTTAGTTGCATTCCCTTTCCAGCACGTCGCAATACGCTCACAATTGTTGCTGTAGTTTCACTAGACATGGTGTACGTTCAGTAACCTACTATTACTTTCTTTAACTCAATCAATCAAACAATCATGTGCCATGCCTGAAAGTTTCGGCGGTCATGACTCGCCATTTCACTCGATCACCAGAGTCGTGGATCAGCTCAGTGTTCCTGTCTCGTCCATGCCACGTGGCCAAGCCATCCAGGTGTTTTCCTCTCGGTCTTCCTCTTGGTCTGTTCCCTTCGATCTTGCCGGTTGTCACTAAGTTCTCCAATCCATTTCTTCTCATAACATGTCCAAAAATGTTTGACTGTCTACGTCTAATTTCTCTAATCAATTTACGATTTTCATTTGTCTCCTGTAGTACTTGGTCATTGGTTTTTCTGTCTGTCCATGGTACTCTTTGCATTTTCCTCAGAAACCACATTTCTGCAGCCATCAGTCAAGTTTTCAGCTTGACTGCTCATTGTTTCACATCCATACAAAAGAACAGGCTGGCTCTATATAATCCCTCAACACTCTTGTTCTCGTTTCAATTGACATCTTTTTATTGGTCAAAATGTTTTTCATCTTGCTAAAGGCTACTTTCGCCATGGCGATTCTTGTTCTAATCTCTTCAAGGCATCTCCCATCAGATGTTATGACTGTTCCGAGATAATTGTACCGATTCACTTGTTGAAGAATATTCCCATTTACCTGTATATTACAAGTGGTACTTCGTTCTTCTATAGTTGATGCATAATTGAAGCTTGCAATTTTGTTTTTGGTATTGGAATGAAGATAATTCTATCCCAATCTTTTGGGCATATACCATATACTATATCTTTTTTTTTTTTTTACATAATTCGTGATAGATGCGTATGCTTTCTTCACCTCCCGCTTTAATTAGTTCCGCTGGTATCTCATCACCTCCTGGTTATATACCATTCTATGCAGTTTTATGTAATGAGGGTCTAGTTTCTGTCTCTGATGTCATTGGTTCATGTATCTCCTTCATATCATCTATGTCATTCGTATCATACGTTCCGCTGCAGTATACCTGCCATCGTTCTAGAATTTTCCTAGATTCTTTTATGGTATTTCCCAGCTTGCCACAGATAACATATTATTGAGGTTGAACATTTCTAGTCAATAACTTTATTTCTTTGAACATTTCATAATCTCTACCATTATTGTGATATTACTATATTCTAGTAAATCGATCTAGTATGTATTGGCTTTTTCCGTTCCTGTCTCATTTCTTATGTTTGGTTTATATTTCATCCTCCTGATATCGGTCTCGCCTCCTTTCTGTTTCACTTCCCTCTGTTGTTGTATTAGTTCTAATGTGTCTGATGTAATCCGTGGCTTATGTTGCTTATTCTTGATTGGAATTAAAATTTTGGTTGCTGTTATCAAGATATCTCTAGCTTGTACTGCCAGTTCATCATGTGTCATTTTCCCCGTTATAACCATCAAGACCCCAAAACGATTCTTGACTTCTACGCTGTATGATTCTGGTATATTTGTGAGATAAAGCGTAGTGGTCTTTGTCCTGGAATATGCTTTTTGAGTTTACTTTCACATCTGCTTCTAATAACCGATGATCTGTATCACAGTCTGCACTTCGTAGTGTTTTTGCTGATGGCTGATGTTATGCTTGATCTCTATCTTCTTTGTATTAAAAAAAAATCTTCGTGTAAAGTATAATATAAACTCACACATACATATAACACAGATAAAAAATACATTGGACATATAACACATATATTCACACATACACATAAGATATAAACATAAAAATAGGTGATTTTAATGCCAAGGTAGGAAAAGGAAAATGGAGTATGTAGTGGGGAAGTATGGTTTAGGTAAAAACAATGAAAGAGGAGAGCAATTAGTAGAATGGGCAAATATCAATGATATGATAATTGGAAACACAATTTTTAAACACCTTAAACGTCGACTTTACACATGGAAAAGCCATGATAAGAAAATACTCAACCAAATTGACTATATTCTTAGAAAATATTGGTGACATAAGAAAATACACAACCAAATTGGCTACAAGCTTAAAACAAAAAGGATGAATAAGGAAATCTTAAAGTTGATGTCCAAAACAAAACAGAGTAAAAATGATAAATAAGAATATGACGAAAAAAATAGATAAATAAGAAATAATTGTGTGAAGGCAAAAGAGTGTTGGTTAAACGAGCAGTGCAAGATAATTGAATTAAATTATATTAAAGATACCATAAATAATCACTGGCAAATCAGTGAGCTCTCAGAAAGAAAATTAGGGATAAATACAGGGTGTTTAAAAATCAAAAATAGGAGAGATATCATTGGAGGAAGATGCTATAATGAACACACACACAATTATTATTATTGGCACCTTTCAGTCTTGACAGACGATAATTCGGTACATTGTGCTTCAAAAAGGCTTAATTACTACTACCCATGGCGGTGGCGTGTGTGGCTGATAAGGCCAATTCGTGCTGTAAATGTTTGTCCACAGTGGATGCATGTGAAAACATGGTCATTTCCACCATCATGCACCATCTTACGAATCTCACGCTCTGTGTGTGCTTTATCTGCAATCATTTTCTCCTTTGTCTTTATCCCATTTCTGATAGTTGCCCTCCATGCAACACGTTCAGCGGCGACTTGCTCCCAGTGTGCATTATCAATGCCTGTATCAATCATGTCCCGCTTACACACATCTTTTTATCGTAGTAGAGGTCGACCCTGAGATCTCCTACCCATCTGTAATTCATCCAAAAAAAAAAGATAAAAAGATGTCCTTTGGTATTCTACCATCATCCATCATCCATCCTCCTAACGTGTCCTATCCATCTAAGTCTACGAAGACTGAGCATGGAATACACCGTCACACAATCTGATCTTTCCAATACTTCAGTATTTATAATTTTGTCTTGCCACTTAATAGCAAGTATTCTTCGCAGACACCGCATATGAAAG
Source organism: Cepaea nemoralis (assembly GCA_014155875.1). Taxonomy (NCBI): domain Eukaryota; kingdom Metazoa; phylum Mollusca; class Gastropoda; order Stylommatophora; family Helicidae; genus Cepaea; species Cepaea nemoralis. The sequence continues at coordinate 101,530 of JACEFZ010015842.1, forward strand.
CTGTTTTAACGTTTCTCTTGGTGTGAATAATTTATCCAGGTTTCACTGCCATAAAGAAGAGTACTAAGGACACAGACTTGGTAGACGAGGACTTTTGTTATGGCAGTAAGCTTCCTGTTCTCCCAGACTCTTTTTGCTATCACTTTCATTGTTGTTGCTGCCTTACTAATCCTGATGTTGATTTTCTGATCTAGGGATAATTTGCTTTTTACCTCTGATCCTAGATATGTAAAATGGTCTACAATCTCCAGTTCGGCGTCGTCAATAAAGATTGATGGTACCCCATGTGCCCTTGTGACATAATCTGTGTCTTCTTTTTGTTAATTCTTAAACCAAATTTAGAACAAGCATTGGAGAATGCAGATAGTAGATGTTGTAATTCTTCCTTAGAATGGGTCGTAACTGCAGCATCATCCGCAAAAAGCAACTCTCTGATAAGTACTCTCCTAATTTTGGTCTTGGCCTTCAATCTCTGCGAAGAAGAAGAAGTGTGCGATGAAGACATATACATAAAAGAGATAGCACATATATTCACATTCACATAACAGAGATAAAACATATATCCACACATACACATAATACAGATACAATGCATTCACATATACAAAACAGAGATAACACATACATTCTCATACTCACAACAGAGATATCACATGCATTTACACAAACACATTATTGAGATAACACATACATTCACATACCCATAACAGAGAAAACACATACATTCACACATACACATAACACAGATTTCACATACAATCACTTACATATAACAAGAGATAACACATACATCCGCACACATAACAGAGATAACATATATATTCTCTCATAACAGAGATACCACATGCATTTACACATACACGTAACCGAGATAACACATACATTCACATACACATAACAGAGATACCACATAGATTCACACATACACACAACGGAGATAACACATATATTCACATGCATGTAACACAGATACAATACATTCATATACGCACATCAGAGACAACACATACATTCACACATACACATACAGAGATAACACATACACATAACAGAGATAATACATAAATTAACACATACATATAACATAGATAACATATACATTCACACACCCATAACAGATATAACACATACATTCACACATACACATTGTTTATATGCCATGATGCGGTTGGCTGTTCCAGGTCGCAATGTGGCACTGAAAGGCAATGTGTCACAGTATTCTACCTACAGTGAGAACAGCATAAGGACACATTATGAGGACCTGTGGTATAATGCGGAGAAGGCTGTGGATGGAAACAGAGATGCTCGTTTTTTTGAAGGGGATTCTTGTTCTCACACAGCCGCAAATACAGATGGCCCCTCTTTCTTTTTGAACTTTTCCAGGCTACAGTATATCACCAGATTCGTCTTGTACAACAGAAATGGTAAGTGACATGGTGCATTACATCGCTTCTTGTATTTGCTTCACTTACTTTGTACTTTAACTGCTAAAGGAAGGCGGGCCATAGAAATTAATGTTCGACGCTTGGAATGACACTTGAGATTTTCTCCATCAATGACACTTGCGATTTTCTCCATCAATGACACTTGAGAGTTTCTCCATCAATGCCACTTGAGATTTTCTCCATCAATGACACTTGAGATTTTCTCCATCAATGACACTTGAGATTTTCTCCATCAATGACACTTGAGATTTTCTCCATCAATGACACTTGAGATTTTCTCCATCAATGACACTTGAGATTTTCTCCACCAATGACACTTGAGATTTTCTCCATCAATGACACTTGAGATTTTCTCCATCAATGACACTTGAGATTTTCTCCATCAATGACACTTGCGATTTTCTCCATCAATGACACTTTCCCCTTTTCCATCAATATGAAAACGGTGAAGAAAAACACAAGTGTTTTAATGACAACCACTTTTGACTATCAGAAACCTCGTGTTGCTAGTACTCATTGGCGGGGTTATATTAGGTCATACTGAGAATGCCGGAAGAAACAATAGACGTGTGCACAGTCATGTCTGGCACCTTGCCGTCTTGATAGACGATAGTGAGACGGCACAACTGTGAGCTTGTCGTGAGCTCTGATCAAATTCACACCTGACGGCGTGGAACCACGCCGTTGCATGCTCTGGGCAGGAGACAAGTTTCTCCTCTAAAGGCCATTCAGAACTTGACTGTGGACCACATTGGACGGGTCAAGAGTGATCGTGGCAATGGCAGTATTTACCCTGCCGCCACATGTAGTTTGATTGTAGTTATATTGTTTTGACATTAAAATGCAAATGTGATAATTTGTTTTGTTTTTTTAGTATTATAAGCAGTATACGTAGTAATGATGTAAACTTATGAACAAGGCTACAGGCGTGTGGCATGTTGGATGGAAAATGTCAGTACCCACAAGTGCATCCCCCGTAATAAGTAACGTTAGAGAGGTGGGACTGGTTTCCAATAGTGTGGGTATGTCACTGTAATGTAATGTGACACGAAAGACTGGATGTCTAGGGGACTCCCGGATATTTTAAAGAACCTCATTAATTTCTGTCCTTCTCAAGGAGAACAAAGTTTGACCCATGAACCCCCAATTGCATCCACGTCCCCCTACAGGTAAAAAGGGTACAATAATGATTTAAATATCCAGAGGTCTCCTAAATGGACAATTTGGAACCTGGGAGTTTACAGTAGGATCAGCATATTAAGCTGCCTACCAATGCTTACAAAGCCACATGCTGTTCCAAAATATTCAAAGTATGTTAATTAATCACTTTATTAAACATATAATTGAACCTGAATAGCATCACATGTTAGTGAAGAAGAAGAAGAAGGTTAAATATCATTATTTTAATTCAACCAAAATAATCTGAAGGCTGCAGGAAAGTTATTTAGAGGTTTCTCAAAATGAAATACACAAACAACAAATCAAGCCTGCATGAATGTTATAAAACATCCAATACAGTATGAGTGCAGTATTATATAAAATGTGCTTTTCACGAAAAGACCCTTCAATGTTCCCCTCCAGTAATGCTATAAAATCACTCATTAAAATGTCGGTGTTGGGTAAAATGTCCTTTAAATGTTCTGGTAAACCACTTTATTGAACAACGGTCCTATGAAATAACATGAAGCTGCGATCCAAACGAGTGGGTATTCCATATTATAAAGATGACAAAAGTTCTCTTCGATTAAGATGAAAATAAAAATTATGATGAGATTGATTTGAGTGTTCTGAGTAAATTGATTCACAGCTAGTGATTGCTGGAGATGATGGAATTGGGCAGATCCCACTAGACTGAGTTTCCATACAGGAGTATTTCAGATTGATTCCAGGACAACCAGACATTGTGACGACTGATCCAATGCTCTGACAAAAAACTGAGCTTTTCCATATTCATCCCATCAAATCTATTGCCTATTTCATATTGGAATCATCCACGAACACATTCTCCTCTCTAGTAATACAAACATAATTCATCCATTCATATGTTGGTAAAACTTAATGCCATGGTGAAGTAGACAAGAATGAAAAGGGGACTAAAGATAGAAGGATAAAAAAAAGGAAGAATAAGTCAGTACCTAGATGTGAGATCTATTGTCCCCTTATCTACTCGGTGCTGGATCAACTCTGACTGCTGGATACAACATTTATCTACATTGCTACTATTGTCTGGTCATTGCTGATATAGTGATCTGAATGTGCTAGGGGTCTCCCAGTAGATATGGACATCAGAGGAACAGGCAAGACATCAGAAGTCTGACACGGAAATAGATGAGCAGGCAAAGTCGCCAAAGCTAGGACATAGGCATTGATGATAACAGGATAATAGCAATGATGGCACGGACATCAATACTATTTGTCCATTATCCCAAATCAGGACAGTGCAAGATTATTAATTGCCTGTTACAAGTCAGGTTCGATTGCTGAGTGCCATTACTTCTTTCTCAATCATCATCAGCTCACCTACCCTTCTTAGCTGGGGTGTTATAAACTTAACGAATTCTCCCCATAATTTTTATAATTTTCAGAGTGAGAAATCATATAAATGACTATCTCACACCTGAAATAATAATGTTTATGTTCATGAATTAAGATAAATTAAGATTTCAGGTGAAGCATACACCAAAAAAGGAACTCACACTGATTCTCATTCATGGACACCAAACATATCTTATATATAAAAGGCAATGTGTGTGGATATGTATGTCCTTTATGCGTTCGCGAACGGCCCATCCGATTGAGATGAAATTTTCTATACGCCTTCCTCTCATTCCAGCGCTGCCAACTGTCATATTTGTGTTTCTTCTTCCTCCTCCTCCCTCCTCCCCCTCCCTAAATACGTACGTAAATATATGATGATGATGATGAAAGAATCCCCGAACCAAAACGCTAGGACAAGCGAAGAAAATGACGTGACTACACAGAATCGCCTCACGGCAATCATCATCATCATCATCAAGTGCCGTGCCGGCTGGCGTAGGCGTTCATAGTTCTCCATAGATCTCAGTCTTTGGTTTTCTGGATCAACTCTGCTGCTGATATATATGCCTCCATGCCACGGCAATATCAATAACAATTCATCTTTTTATGTGTAAGGAAGTTATCTACAGTCGTGTAGAAGGGAAGAACAATCAATGGAAGGACCAAAATCACAGAACCTAGACGAGTATGAATTCGGCATGGCGAATTCCCTCCTCCTCCTCTTCTCCCCTCCTCCAATTCCTACCGTCTTCCTCTTCCCCTCCCCCTCTCCCTCCTCCTCTCCTACTCCTTCCCTCTTCCTCTCCTTCCTCCTCCATCCTCCTCCCTCCTACTCCTTCCTCCTTCTCCCTCCGCCTCCTCCCTCCTCCTCCCTCCTCCTCCCTCTCCCTCCTCCTCCCTCTCCCTCCTCCTCCTCTTGCCTCCTTCTCCCTCATCCTCTTCCCTCCTCCTCCTCCCTCCTTCTCCCTCTTCCTCCTCCATCCTACTCCCTCCTCCTCCTCCCACTACCTCCTCCTCCTCCCTCCACCATCCTCCTCCTCCTCTTCCTCCTCCCTTTCCTTCCTCCTCCTCCTCCCTCTACCTCCTCCTCCCTCTACCCTCCTCCTCCCTACTCCTCCTCCACCTCCCTTTCCTTCCTCCCCTCCTCATTCTCTTTCCTCCTCCCTCCTCCCTCCCCATTCCTTCTCCTACCCCATCCTTCTCCTCTTCTCCCCTCCTCCAATTCCTACCGTCTTCCTCTTCCCCTCCCCCTCTCCCTCCTCTTCCTCCTCCATCCTCTTCCTCCCTCTTCCTCCTCCTCCTCCCCCTTCCTCCTCCTTCCTCCTCCTCCCTCCTTCTCCTCCCTCTACCTAATCCCTTTTCCTCCCTCCTCATCCTTCCTCCACATCCATCCTCCTCCTCTCCCCTCCTCCTCCTACCCTCTTCCTCTTGTCCTCCCCCTCTCCCTCCTCTTCCTCCTCCATCCTCCTCCTCCCTCTTCCTCCTCCTCCCTCTTCCTCCCCCTCCCTCCTCCTTCCTTTTCCTCCTCCTCCTACCTCCTCCCTCCTCCTCTCTCCTCCCTTTTCCTCCCCCTCCCTCTATCTCCTCCTCCCTCCTCCTCCCTCCACCTCCCTCTTCCTCCTCCTCCCTCCTCATCATTCCTCCTCCTCCTCCCCCTCCTTCTCCTACCTACTCCTTCTCCCTCCTCCTTCTACCTCTTCCTCCCTCCTCCTCCCTCCTACTCCCTCCATCTCCCTCTCCCTCCTCCTCCTCCTGCGTTCTCCTCCTCCCTCCTCCTCCCTCTTCCTCCTCTCTCCTCCTCCCTCCTCCTCCCCCTCCTCCTCTCCCTCCTCCATCGTCCTTCTCCCTCCTCCTAATACCTCCTCCTCTCTCCTCCTCCTCCCTCTTCCTCCTCCTCCCTCCCCCTCCTTCTCCTCTTTCCCCCTCCTCCTCCTAATCCCTCCTCCTCCCTCCTATTCCTCCCTACTCCTCCCTCCTCCTCCTCTCTCCACCTCTCTTCCTCCTACCTCCTCCTCCTCTCTCCTCCCTTTTCCTCCCACCTCCTCCTCCCTCTACCTCCTCCCTCCTCCTCCTTCCTCCACATCCCTCCTCTTCCCTCTTCCTCCTCCTCCCTCCTCATCATTCTTCCTCCTCCTTCTCCCCTCCTACCTCCTCCCTCCTCCTTCTCCCTCCTCCTTCTACCTCTTCCTTCCTCCTCCTTCTCCCTCCACCTCCTCCCTTCTCCTCCTCTCTCCTCCTCCTCTCTCCTCCTCCTCCTCCTCTCCCTCCTCCTCCTCCTCCTGCGTTCTCCTCCTCCCTCCTCCTCCTCCTTATCCCTCCTTCTCCTTCTTCCTCCTCCCTCTTCCTCCTCCCTCCTCCTCCTCCCTCTTCCTCCACCTTCCTCCTCCTCCTTCTCCCTCCTCCTCCTCTCTACTCCTCCTCCTCCAATTCCTACCGTCTTCCTCTTCCCCTCCCCCTCCTCCCTCTCCCTCCTCTTCCTCCTCCATCCTCTTCCTCCCTCTTCCTCCTCCTCCCCCTTCCTCCTCCTTCCTCCTCCTCCCTCCTCCTCCTCTCTCCTCCTCCCTCCTCCCTTTTCCTCCCTCCTTCTATTCCCTCTACCTAATCCCTCCTCCTCCCTCCTCCTCCTTCCTCCACATCCTCCTCCTCCTCCTCTCCCCTCCTCCTCCTACCCTCTTCCTCTTGCCCTCCCCCTCTCCCTCCTCTCCTCCCTCCTCCATCCTCCTCCTCCCTCTTCCTCCTCCTCCCTCTTCCTCCTCCTCCCTCCTCCTTCCTTTTCCTCCTCCTCCTACCTCCTCCCTCCTCCTCTCTCCTCCCTTTTCCTCCCCCTCCCTCTATCTCCTCCCTCCTCCTCCCTCCACCTCCCTCTTCCTCCTCCTCCCTCCTCATCATTCCTCCTCCTCCTCCCCCTCCTTCTCCTCCCTCCTCCTTCTCCCTCCACCTTCTACCTCTTCCTCCCTCCTCCTCCTCCCTCCTCCTCCCTCCCTCTCTCTCCTCCCTCCTCCTCCTGCGTTCTCCTCCTCCCTCCTCCTCCCTCTTCCTCCTCCCTCCTCCTCCTCCCCCTCCTCCCTCTCCCTCCTCCATCGTCCTTCTCCCTCCTCCTAATACCTCCTCCTCTCTCCTCCTCCTCCCTCTTCCTCCTCCTCCCTCCTCCTCCTTCTCCTCTTTCCCCCCTCCTCCCCATAATCCCTCCTCATCCCTCCTCCTCCCTCCTATTCCTTCCTCCTCCTTCTCCCTCCACCTCCTCTCTCCTCCTCCTCTCTCCTCCTCCTCTCTCCTCCTCTCTCCTCCTCTCTCCTCCTCCTCCCTCCTCCTCCTCCTGCGTTCTCCTCCTCCCTCCTCATCATTCCTCCTCCTCCTCCCCCTCCTTCTCCTCCCTCCTCCTTCTCCCTCCACCTTCTACCTCTTCCTCTCTCCTCCTCCCTCCTCCTCCCTCCCTCTCTCTCCTCCATCCTCCTCCTCCTGCGTTCTCCTCCTCCCTCCTCCTCCCTCTTCCTCCTCCCTCCTCCTCCCCTCCTCCCTCTCCCTCCTCCATCGTCCTTCTCCCTCCTCCTAATACCTCCTCCTCTCTCCTCCTCCTCCCTCTTCCTCCTCCTCCCTCCTCCTCCTTCTCCTCTTTCCCCCCTCCTCCCCCTAATCCCTCCTCCTCCCTCCTCCTCCCTCCTATTCCTCCCTACTTCTCCTCCTCCCTCCTCCTTCCTCCTCCTCCTCTCTCCACCTCTCTTCCTCCTACCTCCTCCTCCTCTCTCCTCCCTTTTCCTCCCTCCTCCTCCCTCTACCTCCTCCCTCCTCCTCCTTCCTCCACATCCCTCCTCCTCCCTCTTCCTCCTCCTCCCTCCTTATCATTCTTCCTCCTCCTCCTTCTCCCCTCCTATCTCCTCCCTCCTCCTTCTCCCTCCTCCTTCTACCTCTTCCTTCCTCCTCCTTCTCCTCCACCTCCTCCCTTCTCCTCCTCTCTCCTCCTCCTCTCTCCTCCTCCTCTCTCCTCCTCCTCTCTCCTCCTCCTCTCTCCTCCTCCCTCCTCCTCCTCCTGCGTTCTCCTCCTCCCTCCTCCTCCTCCTCCTTCTTCCTCCTCCCTCTTCCTCCTCCCTCCTCCTCCTCCCTCTTCCTCCTCCTTCCTCCTCTTCCTCCTTCTCCCTCCTCCTCCTCTCTACTCCTCCTCCTCCCTCCTCCTCCTTCCTCCACCTCCCTCCTCCTTCTCCTCTTTCCCCCCTATTCCTCCTAATCCCTCCTCCTCCCTCCTATTCCTCCCTACTCCTCCTCCTCCCTCCTCCTACTCTCTCTGCCTATCTCTTCCTCCCTCCTCCTCCTCCCTACTTCTCCCTCCTCCACCCTCTTCCTCCTCCTTCCTCCTACTCCTCCTTTTTCTTCTTCTTCTGCTGCTGCTGCCGCCGCTCCAATTACCCAAGTTAATTGTTGGGGGAATATGTAAAGATCTTTCAAGTGCTCTTTCTAATGCTTTTTGTCCGTTTATCTAAGGTTGTTCTAACAGACAGACAGACAGACAGACAGACAGACAGACAGACACACAGACACACAGACAGACACACAGACAGACAGAGAGGGAGGGACAGACAGATAGACAGACAGATAGATAGTCGGGAACGGGAACGGGAGCTTATATGACTACTTATATGAATTAAATGAGATGCTCTACACCAGGAGCCAGGCGATGCCGGGCAGGGTCAGACAGACAGACAGATAGACAGACAGACAGATAGTCGGTAACGGGAACGGGAGCTTATATGACTACTTATATGAATTAAATGAGATGCTCCACACCAGGAGCCAGGCGATGCCGGGCAGGGTCAGACAGACAGACAAACAGACAGACAGACAGACAGACAGTCAGGAACGGGAACGGAAGCTTATATGACTACTTATATTAATTAAATGAGATGCTCCCCACCAGGAACTGGGCGAAGCCGGGCCGGGTCTGCTAGTATATATATATATATATATATATATATATATATATATATATATATATATATATATATATATATATATATATATATATATATATATATATATATATATATATATATATATATATATATATATATTAAAAAGCATGCATCTTTCCCATTGCAACATACGCCGGTGAGACCTGGACACTTACTAAATAAGCTGAACAGCTCGTTAATGTCTTTGAATATAAATGTTATAGACGGGTTCTAAGAATATCTTGGGTAAAGGAAAGAACAAATGCAACCATACTTTAAGAGTTGAATATTGAAGACGATGGGCTATTAAAGACAATAAAACAAAGAAACTTGATATATTTTGGTCACTTGAAACATCATGAGAGTTTGGAGAGAACAATAATGGAGAGGTATATGCCTGGGAAGAGAGGAAGAAGTTGACTAAAGAGAAGATGGCTGCAGGATGTGGCGGATGATCCTCAGATGGATGTACCGGTCGCTGGACATCTTGATTGTGATCGATAATTTTTCCCGAATGTTGTTATGCGAACGAGGTTCTGCAAACGACATGCTACTTAATGAATTAATAATTTGTCTATAAGTGTATGTTAATTACCCACTCTCCCACACGAACGTGAAGGATGGTAATATTTACACTGTCCGTAGCAACAATGAATAGTTTTGAGATGAATGCTGATCTCTGTCGTCTGTCTGTCTGTCTGTCTGTCTGTCTGTCTGACTGTCTGTCTGTCTGACTGTCTGTCTGTCTGACTGTCTGTCTGTCTGTCCCTGTCTCTGTCCCTGTCTCTCTCTCTCTCTCTCTCTCTCTCTCTCTCTCTATATATATATATATATATATATATATATATATATATATATATATATATATATATATATATAAAAAGACTGTATGTATGTATTTATGTCCTTTATGCGTTCGCGAACGGTCCATCCGATTGAAATGACATTTTCTACACGTCTTCCTCTCATTCCCGCGCTGCCAACTGTCATAGTATTTTAGTGTAAAATCGGCTGCTTGCTTAATATTATTTAATATTTCATTATAATTTCTATATAGCAAGGGGACTTAACTCTAGAAAATTTATTTCAAGGGGCATAACTTTTAATAACATTGCTATATAACTTACAGTCATATTGTTGCATCGTTTTCAAAGATTTATAAACTCTTTGTCTATAGTTATTTACAGGCATTTGAGTTATAATAAATAATGACATAATCTTTAAGGGATTTTCAAAGTGTTCATAAAAATAATGCATAATGCATAACATTGTAACTCATCTTTTTATGCTTAAAGAAGTTATCTACGGTCATGTAGGTGATTAATGAATCACCCCCCCCAAAAAAAAACGAGAAGTAGATTGTGAGCTTTACTACAACACGACTACAAGAGACAAATTGAGAGAGGAGAAACAAGAGACAAACTCTTGTAGGTGATTAAAAACAGTTTTCATTAAAAATAATGGATGGTGTATGGAAGGACATTCTTTTAAGTAACTTGTTTTTTTTGTTGTTGTATTAATTTAATGAGACGCTCCCCGCCAGGAGCTGGGCGAAGCCACGCCGGGTCAGATAGATAGACAGACAGACAGACAGATAGTCGGGAACGGGAGCTTATATGACTACGTATATGAATTAAATGAGATGCTCCCCACCTTTTCGCTGCAGTTATCTACAGGCATATGCGTTATAATCTTCCTCCTCCTCCTCCTCCTCTCCCCTCCTCCTCCTTCTTCTACCCTCTTCCTCCCCCCCTCCCCTCTTCCCTCTCCCTTCTCTTCCTCCTCCATCCTCCTCCTCCCTCTTCCACCTCCTCCTCCCTCCTCCTCCCTCTTCCTCCTTCTCGCCCTCTTCCCTCCACCTCTCACTCCTCCTTCCTCCTCCTTCCTCTTCCTCCTCCTAATCACTCCTCTTCTTTCCTCCTTCGCCCTCCTCCTCTCTCCTCCTCCTCCCTCCTCCTCATCCCTCCTTCTCCCTCCTACTCATTATCCTCCCTCTTCCTCCCTCCTCTTCCTCCCTCCTCCTCTTCCCTCCTCCTCCATTCTCC
>JACEFZ010015842.1:117500-152486 GCA_014155875.1 Cepaea nemoralis
AAATCCAATCATTGGTGCCAGAGCAAACTGTAACTAATACAATTGTCTGACCGAATCTCCAATTTGGAGCTCATGGAGAGAATGAGACAAATGTTAGTGAACAAAGAGGTGAGGGAAAGACACTGACGCTGGATTGAGGGCACAATGAGAAAATTGTTGTTTAGTTTAGTTTAGTTTAGTCGATGGATCAACATCACGGCACACGGATGTATAGTTTAGTTTAGTTTAGTTTAGTCGATGGATCAACATCACGGCACACGGGTGTATAGATTAGTTTAGTTTAGTTTAGTTTAGTCGATGGATCAACATCACGGCACACGGGTGTAACCCATAAGTGCTCCGTTCTCCTATCTCAAAATCTGAGTCTGGAGAAACTCAGCTCAGTGCACGAACTCCGTAGCACCGGCGAGGATCCTTAAAGACTTTGGGTAGATTTTTAACTCGAAATTTTGCCCGGGCAGCGCCGTTAGGCTACTCTCTTTCGATTTCCAACTGCCAAGGGATGTTTTTATGTGCGCAACAATACACACGGGCGTCCGATCTCACTACCTAGAGACCAGGGGAAATTTTATTACTAGAAATCCCGGGAGATAATCAGAGAATAGTATCACAAGAAGAGCCTTAGTTTGGAACGCACAAAGCAAAAGAAATATAGAAGGACCTAAAAACTTACAGAGAACAGAAGCATAAACAGATATTAGGATAGGGCATGGAAAGAGCTGCACGAGAGAGTTTAAGATAGGGAATCCTGGGGTGAGTTGGTTGTGGGTCTATAGAGGGTGAAAGAGATCAAAAGAAGTAGCGGAAGAAGAAGAATTAAACGCAGCTTCATAAAGATGCCAATCACAAGAGTTGGCTTTGTGGATTCCAAATCGCGCTTCAGCTGTGATGTTTATCATCTGCTGCTAGCTTCAGCGCCACTATTGCCTGCAGCAACAACACAAAAAGCCCATGGACAGTTCCATCACCATTTTGTGGCAGATCCAATATCGTGGCTCTTTCGCGACTCGTGGAAAAATGTCTCGACCTCTTGCTAGTTCTCCGACCACATGAACCCTATTTCCCAAGTTGTCTGCATAGTCCACTGTCCATCTGCATGTTAAATGGCCCACGTCCCTTCGACCACGAAAGATGCCTTCCACTACGGTTCTTTCTACCAGGAACGATGCCTTCCACTCCGGTTCTTTCTACCAGGAACGATGCCGTCCACTCCGTTTCTTACTACCAGGAACAATGCCTACCACTTCTGTGTTTTCTTCGATGAAAGATCTTTTCCACTCCTGATCCTTTGAAACCACTTTGGAGATTAATATGGCCATAGTATGTCAACTCCTCTCTGCCTACAATTTTGGGCATTGCAGAGTGTCAGTAGATTGTCTTCAATGTTCAGACCTTGTTGAATGTCATTGTTTGTCTTCAATCGTGGGACCCTGTAGAATGTCATTGTTTGTCTTCAATGTTTGGGCTTCGTAGAGTTTTAGTAATTGTCTTCAATGTTCGAGCCTTGTTGAATGCTAGTATCTGTCTTCAATGTTCGGACCCTGTAGAATGTCAGTGTTTGACTTAAATACTCGGACCATGTAGAATGTCAGTGTTTGTCTTAAATACTCGGACCCTGTAGAATGTCAGTGTTTGTCTTAAATACTCGGACCATGTAGAATGTCAGTGTTTGTCTTAAATACTCGGACCATGTAGAATGTCAGTGTTTGTCTTAAATACTCGGACCCTGTAGAATGTCAGTGTTTGTCTTAAATACTCGGACCATGTAGAATGTCAGTGTTTGTCTTAAGAACTCGGACCATGTAGAATGTCAGTGTTTGTCTTAAATACTCGGACCATGTAGAATGTCAGTGTTTGTCTTAAATACTCGGACCCTGTAGAATGGCAGTGTTTGTCTTAAATACTCGGACCATGTAGAATGTCAGTGTTTGTCTTAAATACACGGACCATATAGAATGTCAGTATTTGACTTCAATGTTCGGACCATGTAGAATGTCAGTTTTTGACATCAACTTTCGGACCTGTGGAATGTCAGTGTTTGTCTTAAATATTCGGACCCTCCCGTGTGTTATCAATAAATTCTGATAGTGATGTTTCTCCATGCGATGATGTCAATCTGTTCAGCATCTTATCTCTTGGTCTTCCCATGCCTCTCTTCCCCTTCTAGCTTGTCTGTTGTGACGACATAATCCAGGATTTCCTTTCTTATGACATACGTAAAACGTATGGCTGCCCTCTTCTGATGCCCTCAGTTCTCTATGTGAAATTATTTCTTTCAAGATTTTCTTCATTACTCTTTCTATCCGTTCAAGGTGTTCTCAGCGTTCTTTTATGAAAGCACATTTATGCAGACTACATAGTTCTTCACTTGTTTGCTAATCGCCCTTCATTTGCTTCCATTATCAAGATTGGCTCAATATATCTCTTAAGAACACTTTTCTTTAACTTTATGAACATAGATAAATTGCAGAGAACATTCTTCATCTTGTGACATGCTGCCTTTTCTTGGTCTATTCTATATATTCTATATTTATCTTCCTGACTACATATTCTATCTGTTGTTATTAAAGTACCCACATACTTAAATACATTGACTTCTTATAGAATGGTTCCAAGCACTCTGATGTGGAACTTGAGTGTCCATTGTTTCATTGAGGTAGCCATTACTTCTGTTTTTCTGTTAGTCAGACTAAGGTCTTTGTTTCGACTTTCTGTTGCAATTATATATATCACTGCTTGTAGATACAGTAAGTCAGTACTTGTAAATATCTGGTATTTGACTATATTTGACTAAGGACTATTCGCCTGTGTATTTATGGAATAAAATAATATCAAAGTTACAATCACAAGCGCGTCGCAAGAATCAACTGAGTATTGCGTTCAAAGAAACAAAAATTAGAATGACACTGTAAACTACCATAATAAAACGTTAATTGGATATACTTTACAGGATGTTGCAGTCAACCCCAGGATTCATGGAAAAGTTTACGTTCAGTAGTTTATCATTGCTTTATGAACGATCGACGTTCATACCATTGTATGAAAAACCACCACAATGCATTATGCTTCCAAATCGCCTGCAGATGTTCTTCGAACGAGGGATAAGGCATTACGAACTGTGTCCGTAACTCCTTCGATAATAAGCTCCATTAATGTCCCCTTAACACACTAGTATTCGCCATTTACGGCATATGCTGTAGATTCATCATCATAAATGTCCCTTGATGATTAGCTTGGGCGGTCATGTTTAGCCATCTCATATGATCACCAGCGTCGTGAATCAGCTCTGTGTTCTTGTCTCGACCATACCACATGGTCAAACCATCCAGGTATTTACTTCTCTGCCCTCCCCTGGTTCTCCCCCCCCCCCCCCCCCAATCTTGCCAGTTGTCACGAAGTTCTCCAATTTATATCTTCTCACAACGTGTCCAAAAAATTGTGACTGTCTACGTCTAATTTCTCTAATCAATGTACGGTGTTTATTTGTTTCTTGTAGGACTTGTTCATTGGTTGTTCTGTATGTGCATGGTATTCTTTGCATTTTCCTCAGAAACAGCATGTCCACAGACATTATTTCCACAGTGTTTCAGCTTGCCTGCTCATTGTCTTCGCTACACATCCATAGAAAAGTACAGATTATGTGTTGCACATCAACACTCTTTTTCTCATTGCAATTGACATCTTTCTATTAGACAGTATGTTTTCCATCTTGCAACAGGTTACTTTCGCTATGGCGATTCTTGGTCTAATCTCTTCAAGGCATCTCCCTTCAGTTGTTATGATGGTTCCGAGACAGCTGTACAGATTCACTTGTTTAAGGATATGCCCATTTACTTGTATATTAGATTGTGATGTTTCCTTCTTCCTATTGACGACCATAATCTGTGCCTTCTTACAAGTTAATAGTAAGCCCAGTTGTACACTGTCTGCAACAACAGCATCTATTAAATGTTGCAGATTCTGCTCATTGTCTGCAATCAATACTGTATCATCCGCATATCTGATGTTATTGATTTTACGTACCCCAGTGATGATTCCTCTGTCTTCTAAATTCCTCAAAATATGTTCACTGTATAGCAAAACAAGATCTGGAGACGTTACAGATCCCTGTCTCACATCTCTCTTTTAATAAGCCTATATTGACCTACTTCATTATCAATCTTTATGGCAGCTTGTCGTTAGCAATATATGTCTTCTTTTTAAGTCTAAGGTCCTTCCCATCAATTTATAGATCTGCAAGCATCTTTATCATGTTGACATGACCTGCTTTATCCACAGCATTTGTGTAGTCAATAAAGCAAAGGTGTAGGTCTGTGTTACTTCTTTAAGACGTTCAATTGAACAATTGAACGCTGTAGATTACAATGCTACTATTATGTATTTCTATCGAAGGCCATTGTATCATATAAGCTATACTGCTTTATTTGTGTGAAATGTTACACACTGAATACTGGCAGTAGATTGATTGATTGATTGATTGATTGATTTAGGAACTGGCAGTAGAATTAACTTGTACGCCAAAAAGGCATCGTTACGACATAGAATTCTAAGAATTATACGGACTGTTTAAAAATCCAGTATCCAAGAACTACAAGAGTTCAGTTAACAAAGACGTTTGATTGCCCTCAGCTGTACAAGCCAATCATTGTTTATTCACATTATGAGATAAGGGGTCGGTGGTTCAGATCGTCACAACAAGAGAGATATATTGTGATAGATTAGTTAGTTAGTTAGTCGCGGTTCCAACTTCACAGCAACGGGTCGTCCCCATTATGCTCCGTTCCTGTGCCAGTGAATATCACATAAAACGCTCCCCACTGCCCAATGTGAAAAGTGGAAAAGACAGGAGTCACGACAAACAACAGCCCGCACAGATACACTGTGGATAATGCCGCCGCCAGAATGTCAACACAATAGTCCCCACGAAACATCCAGTTTATCTCTGATGGAATCGGCAGTCATTTTCCCATCTGAATGTTTCCTAGATGTTCACCCACACAGTCCACGAAAATACAGTTCATCGTCGATGGCAGCGGCAGTCAACCAGAAGCCCAGCAGCCACGCATTTCTGCATAAGGCAAAAACCGGTCAACTCTGGGACATAGCCAGCTGCCATCGCTTCGAACATGCAGTTACGTCCCAAAAATCCTCGGGCAGATTCAAAAGCATTTCACACGAAACTCACAGCTCACAGTGTCGCGCCACGCACTCACTCAGTAGCAGGGCGACGGAACCATAGCCTCCTTAGTCGCCTCTTACGACATGCGTGGTAGGCTACAGATAGAGTCAAAGGTAAACACAGGGAGATACATTGACAGATTCACATAGAAGATGATCAACAGCACACGCATTAGGAAAACACTGAACTTCGCAGCATGTCACATGATATTGAGTAATAATTTACCCCACTGTAATCACGATAAACTGTGTATGTATGTGTCTACTGTAGATTCCATCTGCGGCGATGAACACTACGGGCGGGAGTGTGAGCAGACGTGTAACTGTGACGGTGGGCGGCCGTGTTTTGTTAGCACCGGGGGATGCCCTTCTGGGTGTGCAAGTGGCTATCAGGGAGAGAACTGCAAGATACGTGAGTAACAGTTGTGCTTATTTAGTTATTAGTTAATAGAAGCGTGGTCACAGAACTCAACATATACACTATGTACTCCTTCCTGCGCAGATACCAAAGTGTGTTGACAATGACTATTCCCATCGTGCTCTGGTTGGAGACATACATTTAAAGACCACACTGTCAATGTGTAGCACTAGTTCCAGTTCGTGTTGTATATTCCTTCAGTGTACATTCTGTTGTCTCATCAACTGCAAATAAATTATTTTAACACATGTCTGAATATCTATGACTTGGCCATCGGAGGGTAAGAGGCACCACATACACAGAAGCACATTAAAACGCACCACCGGTATATTCCATGAACAGTGGAAAATTTACACATACGTGTTTACAAGTTAACACAATGGACATATTTATTCATTTTCCTATGAATCCATGCTGGTTATTTATTTGTTCACAAATAAACACACGTAATGCTGTTTGGCGCTCACAGAAGGATGAGAAGGAAGTAGAGATTGGAGGACGCACTAGACAACACAAAATTTGAAAGCTATAGTTACCGACCGGGATCGTCACCTCTAAATGACGACGGCGCCTCACTGCAGGAACAAGTGTACTCGACGAATGACCAATTAGACACTCCAAAATGAGTGCCTTCATTAGTCATGTTTATCATACAGATGAACATACAACTATGGAATGCGGACATAATTCGTATCAAACCATTGAGATATCACCATAGGTCTCATAATTTACATTAAACCAGCATAGATCAAATAAACACACAAACACATCGGACCAGCGTAACGCTGTGTCTAGTATTCACACACATTTAAAGAAGAGAAATGATAGGTAGGTTCAATTTAGTACACGTATTGCACAGAAAATCAATTGGAGAATCATGTTAGGCCACTAAGGCAGTCCACAAATAAACACGCATAGTACTGATTGGCGCTCACAGAAGGAGAAGAAGGAAATATAGATAAGAGAATGCACTAGACAACATACAATTGAAAGCTATAGTTACCGACCGGGATTGAACCTGTCACCTTCAAAATGACGCCTAGCTGTATGAACAAACAAATGTACTTCGATGCATGACCAACTAGACACTCGAAATTTGATTGTTATGAAATCCAGTGCATTCTGTGCAGGCAAGAAATAAAATCAAACATGCAAGCAATAAAACAATACATTCACACAATCCTCAGTATCTGGTTTGTAAACCGTGTGCTTACAAACAAGCTTGGCAATAGCTCTGCAAAGAGCGCATACGTCACTGGAATAAATTCTGGGGAATCAAGTCCCATTGACATGTAAGAGCAGCTCATGTATGTTGCAGATTTAGCTGCAGAATCTTGCCTATAGACTCTGCATCCAAGCAAGTCCCACAGATGTTCTATAGGGGACATGTCTGGTGATAGGGCAGGCCAATCAATCGTCACATTGTTCTGCTGCTGTAAATATTGATGTTTAATTCGTGCGGTATCCCGCTGGAGAAGCTGCGAGTCTGGATAATTTGTGAAAACTAGATATGGACGGCTTTGGAGTGAGCACTCAATCAGGTTGATGGATTGAAAAACACTCATTCAGAGAAGCAATCATCCAGGGAGTCATTTACTTAATCACGCATTGATTGATAGATTCGAGGAACTCATTATTTTTTATAATCAAACTAGCTATTCAACTGGGAGTTAGCATCTAGAGTCAAACCAGAGGCATTTACATGAGATGCATGACGTTGTGAGTGGGGAATGTGGTGAGAATTTGGCAGCGTAGCCCAGAGACAGCAGTTTGAGCTATTGTTTGCATGCGAATGTGCTCAACGTTTAACTGGAAATATCTTGTTTATAGCATTTTTGACATTGACCTAATAAAAGTACTGTTCCTGAACTCAGAACAACCTGGTAGTGAGGGTTAAGATTCAACCCTGAAAGAGAGAGCCTGATACACTGATACAGCCCGAGCTGTTTCATATGTGTTGATTATACTTGTTGAAGTGACAGCTAACATACAAGGTGGACATGATACTGATACAATTAGACAGTAATGTACATTTAATTGGAATTATTTACACAGTTCCAAACATCATCACTAGACAGGTTTATTAAAATTTTAGTATAATTATTTCGTGATCAGGATGCCGGTATATCCATTCACTCACGCTCAGATGACGGCCTCTATAATGCTCAGAGATTGAAGGCCAAGACCAAAATTAGCAGAGTACTATTCAGAAAGTTGCTTTTTGCGGATGATGCTGCAATTACGACCCACTCTGATGAAGAATTACAACATCTACTATCTGCATTATCCAATGCTTGTTCTGAATTTGGTTTAACAATCAACAAAAAGAAGACACAGATTATGTCACAAGGTGCATATGGGGTACCATCAATCTTTATTGACGACGCTGAACTGGATATAGTAGACCATTTTATATATTTAGGATCAGAGGTAAATAGCAAATTATCCCTAGATCAGGAAATCAACATCAGGATTGGCAAAGCAGCAACAACAATGAACATGTTAGAAAAAAAGAGTCTGGGAGAATAGGAAGCTTATTGCCAAAACAAACGTCCTCGTCTACCAAGCCTGTGTCCTTAGTACTCTTCTTTATGGCAGTGAAACCTGGACAACTTACTCACACCAAGAGAAACGTTTAAACAGCTTTCATATGCGGTGTCTGCGAAGAATACTTGATATTAAGTGGCAAGGCAAAATCACAAATACTGAAGTATTGGAAAGATCAGGTTGTGTGACGGTGTATTCCATGCTCAGTCTTCGTAGACTTAGATGGGTAGGACATGTTAGGAGGATGGATGATGGTAGAATACCAAAGAACATCTTTTTTTGGTGAATTACAGATGGGTAAGAGATCTCGGGGTCGGCCTCTATTACGATACAGAGATGTGTGTATGCGGGACGTGATTGATACAAGCATTGATAATGCGCATTGGGAGCAAGTCGCCGTTGAACGTGTAGCATGGAGATAAGCACACACAGAGCGTGAGACTAAGATGGTGCAAAATGGTGGAAATGACCATGTTTTCACATACATCCACTGTGGATAAACATTTTCTGCACGAATTGGCCTTATCAGCCACACTCGCCAACGCCATGGGTCGTAGTTATTAAGCCTTTTTGAAGCACAATGTACCTAACTATCGTCAAGACGGAAAGGTGCCAATGCAAAAGTATAATTATTTACTCACCTCTAAAAAGTGATCACCAGACAGTTATGAGTACGTCACAGCCTTATTATGTACACATTACCAAATATTATCATTGAACATTTTATATAACACAGAACCCACAAGCATTAGGTTGCACTATGTATTGCCCGCATATTTTAAGGCATCTCGTCAGATGCATACTAAAGAATTATATATTACGTAAAGTGAACGGATGAATCGTATGTTTGCTGCCAGTATTCTCACACACATTGCGTTTATGACACGGATTTGTACAAATTTCCTTGACTGATTTCTTCAATGTTGTCTTCACAGCGTGCAGCCCTGGTAAACACGGGCCTGGATGTCTGACTGACTGTCACGAATTCTGTGTCAAAGACATAAACGGTGTGAGATCATGTGACCGTTTTAATGGTACTTGTGATCTTGGATGTGAGAGCGGCTATGGGGGATCACATTGCAATCTGAGTGAGTTTTCATTTAGATAATATATTCTCTCCTCATCAAAATGACTGTTGCTAGTACTTTTAAACTGTTTGTTTACATGTAATTGTAAAATGTTGCCCTTAACTTGTAACAACATTTGGCTGCACCTTTTAATTAACATTTCACATGTAAACTCTTTCTTCTTCGTTCACTTTCAAACGTTCATCTAAATAATTGCAACACAAAAAAAATAAATAAATAAAAAACAAGCAGCAGTCGACCTGAGCGTGTTGACATCTCCATGGCGCTTATCTTCAATTGAAGCGAGTCTAGACTAAAATAGTTGTTTCCAGCATTTTTGGACACTTCAGTAAGGCATGTTTACTTGTCATTTTATCAGTTAAAGAGTTACATAACCAGTATACAATTACCAGTATATCCTATGGTTTACTGATTACATAAGTGGTATTTCAGAGGCATGTGACCTGTCCGTGGTTTCACGAAATTAACTTGTTCTTTTCGGTTGAGCTGCGAGTATGAGTCTTTTTTTTTTTGTTTTTTGTGGCGACCTACATGTTCCGATTTCAGTTTGATTCTATAATTTCTTCTGATAAAAAAAAATAGGTAATGTTTATATTAGACTGATGACGTATTTCATCTTCCTTTGCTAATGTGTTTACTTAATATTCAGGTATGTTTCTGTCACAGAATGCCGGAAGTTTCACCATAATGCTCCCCTACATTAAAGTATTCAATAAGAGAGGAAGGAAAACCTAGAGGAATAAAATCACGCTTCTCAGCGGCTATCCAGATATGACACCAAATCGCGCACCATTGTACAAGGCCATGCTCTACCGAGTCATGACGTAAGATTGTACACGAAGACGGCAAGTAATCAAAACGTTCAAAGGTCACAGGGGTGATGGCCAGTCGCTCAGGAAGAATCTGTGACACTCTGGCTGAGAAATAATGCAGTCTGTACAGTAGGATGTGTGAAGTGTTTGACTGAATTTTAAAAACAAACGCCATAAAACAGCGTTATATCAGGACCCTACGTACAGCCGACCGCGACAATTGAATAGAGTGGAGTGTGAAACGGACCCGCGTGAATGAAGTCATTCACTCGAGAAGGGCAGGAATGATAGTACTCCTAGCCCAAGGGAAAATACAACCACGCAAAGGTAAGAAAAGACATGACGTGTCACTCAGGGAAGTAAAAGCAGAGTGAGATAGTAGAAGGCGACAAAGAAATAAGAAACGGTATATATGATAGGAGATTCTGATGCACAAATCAGACACTTCAGAAACAAGAATAGGTATGAAAGAATTATATATATAAACTTCAAATGACTGAGTCTTGTGCTTTTAGAAGTTTCTAGGAATATTAGTAAATTCGGTAGCTTTATTTGTCGGCCTGTTGTATGCTATTTCATTGAAACTATCAGTGTTTCTTGTTACTGATCTGCGAACTAATATTCCTCAGTTTACTGTCTATAACAAATTGCTATAAGTTTGTTATTCTTAATCTACACATAGGAACATACTGTGCGAGCACTATGTTCCTTGCATATATGATTTTGTTTTAAAACATATTTATATCTCATTTTGTTTGTATATAATATTATTACTAACTCATTCATCATTCTATTATTATGAGTATCATTATATGCATATTTTGCATTTGCATGCTTTGAGGTTGATATGCATAGTGTTTATTTGATGTTTTAAGTTGCAAATTTTCATATATTAACTCACCAGGGAATAGGGTGTTGTGCTAAGTTGTTATTATGTGCAGCGCGCATTGTCTATTGATTGTGTTTGAAACTGAGGTGTAGTGGTGCAGACATTACCCACAATCGGTATCGGGTGTATGGTGCGCTTAGCCCTTTCAGTGCGTGGTGAACGAGCGTTTATCGTAACACACTTATGCCTAGCACAGAGACCGATCACTGACACTTAAGACCGGCAATCATATACTCTTGTAATAACACTTAGTGACATGGACAGTTTATTTATTTTCACAGTTTTCTTTTATACCAATTTCAATGCAAACTAATTTATTTCACTTGATTGCATCAACTGAGTATGTGGTAATAATTTACAATATTATATACAGCAGAAACAAAAATAGAGTGCTGCTTTAATCTGCAATATCCATAGAAAAGTACTTATCTGGGATAGGTGGGTTTTCTTCAGTACCACACCTTGTTTTACTGCTGTTAGGAAAAATACAATACTTGGCAATATGTCATCTATACATGGATGTACATCTTTCCTGTAGTGGGAGCAAAAAAATATTAGTATCGTGGAGAGTTGTGTCTGTCCAATGTCATACATTAATGGAAAGATTATATATTATAATTTTTCCCCTGAGTGCATCTATGTCTATTTTCCGTCGGTCATATGGTTATCTGTCTGGTTTTTCTAATTGTCGTCGTCTTAGCTGCCTCGTGTTTGTATCCAATGTGGACGATTGCTCTCAAATTAATTTGTAATTACTATTCAAGTTATCACACTATTGTTTTCGGTTCAAATGACTCATATATTTATCTATACCCAAATGACGTATCTGTTTAATTGGGTTTAAATCTATAGGACGAAAGCCACCAACTAAACTGATCTATTTAACTGGGTCCAAATCTAGAGGACGGAAGCCCCCAAATGACTCACCTGTCAACGTCTCATAAATATAAGTAACCTTAGCTCGTCGTCTCAATCGTGACAGTGAGTCTTTCTACATGCACTCAGTGAGATCTCAAACAGTCGCATGTAGTACAACATTATTTATTCATGCAAAACGATAGTATCAGTGACATGTATACATGTTATCAGATTACGCACAAATTGTATCACAATTGTATCACAATATTATATCTACAACAATGGCAAGTGACACTCAGCCATAGCAGTCATCCGTGCGCTCATAATACTATTCACTCTCATTCCTCGCACGTAATAACTCGCTACTATATTCGCTCAGCAAGGCTAGCTCTCACACCGGCAATTAGTACACTCGCTCGCTCAATCGCACAGTCTTTCCTCTATCACATCCAGTCCCAGTCTGAGCCTTCTGGTGTTCGGGCTGATAGTCACGTAGCGCTTGACCGCGTGTCCCCTGTGATAGTCGTGCCACGTCGGTTGTCTCGCCGTACTAGATATCCGGTCTTGTTGTCTCAGGTCCTTCAGTGCAAGGTTGTACTGTCAGTCAAGGACGTGGTCCGTGTGTCCTGTTTATATCCCTGTGTCCTGTTTATAGCTGGGTCTTGTTGTCCCGTCTGTGTCCTGTCTATGACATATCTATAGTCCCGTTTACGACATCTCTATTGTCATGTCTATGACATCTCTATTGTCATGTCTATGACATATCCATTGTCTGTCGTTATGTCCTTTCTCACACTCCCCAACACGCTGACAGTACTGATTGTGGATTCATGTGATGATTACATTGTGATTTCATTGATATTGAGTATGTGCCATGAGGCAATATAAGGCTTACAGCAATGAGCTTACAGGTTGAAAGAAGGTCTATAGTAAAAGGCCAATAAAGGGAAAATGAGAACAAGTGTCACGCAACAATAAGTAACTGTCACGCTCTGATAAAGCGTGTAAAGGTAGATCGGGTGCATGATGATGATGATGAACAGCGCTAAGGGAGACTATTCAAGAAAGTTGCGTATCACGTGACCGGAATAGGATGGTTCACGTGACCGGAATAGGGTGGTTCACGTGAAAAGGGGCAACTGACATTAGTCAGGTCTGTGGACTGACAGTGAGAGGGTGTGTTGGGAAGATATTCTGCTGTGAGGAAATGTTTCTTATTAAAAGTCATGAAAGACTTGTCTGATTGTGATAATGTGTTCGGAAGATATTCTGCTGTGAGGAAATGTTTCTTATTAAAAGTCATGCAAGACTTGTCTGATTGTGATAATGGCGAATTGAGATAATGGTTTGTAAAAGCACAGAGTTCTATAAAATGATGGCCATCGGTATAACAGCCAGAACCTGCGAGGGACATTTTTGTCAAACCAGTTACCCTAACTGTGTGAAATGTGTTCGCTGTTCGACACGGAATGTCAACGCAAGGTAACTGCTCGCCAGCCACTGAGAAGAGACGTAAGTGAGTGTTATTTAGTTAAGCAGTATTCCTGAGTGCCGTGGAACGACAGTCCACTGAAACGATTGCTAATCCGAACATTATTGAATGATCATCAGCGACAGGTCTGACATTATTATTGTATTCTCATTATTATGAATCACTGGCCCTCCCAGCAGTATTATCTTATATTATGAATCACTGGCCCTCCCAGCAATATGGGAACAGTGATATGGTCAGCTGTCACAATTATTTGTATTAAAACGTCTGTGGTTGCTCAAGTTCCTGTGTTGCTTCTGTGAGTCTGCTATACTTTTTGGACTGAACGAGCGAGAGAAAAGGTGTGGAAGAATGTGAATTTATCATTTATGAGACATATCAGTATGCCTAATTTTCATCCATGCCAGTATGGTTGTGATTTCTGATGAGTGATTGTGAAGTGAGTGAGGAGAAGTTACATACTGAGAATGATTACGATCAATCAATCAATCTCCGGATACTGGGCAATTTGAAGTATAATGTCATGCCTATCAGAGGACAAAATGTTAGTGATAACGCATACACTAATTAATAATTTAGTGCCCCCCTATGCATGACACGACTCTGTAGTCCATATAACTCATGTTACAATCATAGGGTTTTGTGTCCTGAATGTATTGTATGCAACACTAATTAATAATTAAGTACCCTTCTAAGCATGACACCAATATGTATTTCATGCCACTCATGTTACAATCATATGGTTTTGTGTACTGACTTGTGGTGGATGAAAGACTAATTAATAATTTGGTGCACTCCTAAGCATGATACCAATCTGTATTTCATATCACTCATGTTACACTCATATAGTTTTATGTCCTAAAGTGTGTTGGAGGATAATGATTAAAATGATGATGTCGATGATGATGATGATGATGATAATGATGATTATGGTGATGATGATGATGTTTATAATGATGATGGTAGTGATGGATGATGATGATGATAATGATGTAAATGGTGATTATGATTATGTGATGATTATTATGGAGATTTATAGTGTTATTATTAGGGTGATACTGATTATGATGATAATGATGATTGTTAGGAAACGACATATTACATACATGGTGAAGAAGAGGGGAAAATACTCTTCTTCGAAGCATTTTGATTAAGAAGAATTCACCTGAATGTTATACAGGAGAAGATACCACAATGTACTTATATGGTTTATAAATAAATACTCATTGTATTTAGGTATGAATTTCAAACCTTAATGTATGAGACGACCACAATTTACTTGTATTGTTTATAAGCAAATACTCATTGCATTTAGGAATGAATTATAACCTTAATGTATGAGAAACATTTCTTTTAAATGGAAGGATATATATGGAAAATAATTATGAACAACAGGGAATGGTGAACATTGTTGTCAAATTCTGAATAGATCAAGGTATTACTCAACCTAGAGACCATGACTGGCAGGCATGAGTGAAAATAACACTGCTTATCTGGTAGTCAAAAACTTGAGTGTCCTATAATGAAGGATTGGATGGAGAGTGACCAGTCATAGGGTTGATACTATTAGAGAACACCAAGACTCTCTTCCTCCCTTGTTTATTTTTCCCTAGGATCAACATTCACTGTATTTATTTTCCTTCTTTTTGTTGGAAGTTTTACAGTCTTAGATTTCCAATGTTCGTATTGATGATATCAGTAGATTTATGTTTGATGCAGGAATATTAGGTATTTATTAGATCCATCTAGATTCATCCTGACTTTTCTTTTGAGTGAAGTACCCGGACAGAGTGATGCAGAACATTATTCCAAAAAGAAACCACCTGCGAGCAGTTTCCTCAGCCCAGTATGAAAGTTAACTTAGAGTACCCATAATTGCACTGGGGTGTAGTGAAACACAAACACTACTCTATACCCAGGAGTAGAAGTAACAGTCATGCGGAAGACTTAATCAACACAAGCTCAGTGAATTGGTGGAATCAGGGATCCAGTCACCCTGAAGTAAAACAATATATTTACAAGCAGTTTCAGACACAGTATATCCCTATGAAATATGATCACTAGGTGTTTACTATATGAAAATATGTCAGTAAAATGTATATTTATGGCATAAAGGTATATGTAGTAACTTTAAATTGTATTTGGTGATTATATGAACATACAGATATACATAATGCCATTTTTTTGAATGAATTTGAATGTTCTTTATGTATTGAATGACCATAAACCATGTTTATGTTTAATAAATTATGAAAAGATGTCATTTCTTCCATTGAGTATTTTCTTGTCGTTTCATGTAATAAATTATGAAAAGAGATCATTTCTTCTTTTGAGTATTTTCTTCTCGTGTCATGTAATTCAATAAGACACACCTTAGATATTAATTAATTAGCTGAGAGAGGAGAGACAAGAACCCCCAACATGATATTGTTGGCCTTCAGGAAACTTTCCATTGTTTCCTGGAGGTAAATCCTTGGTTCTCCAAAATCTCTATATATTAAATCAGGCATTTTAGCCAGTGCTAGCTTAATTAATTATAACGAGAAGGATCACATTGGGAAAGAGGAACTTAGTATCTTTGATCTCTTTGGGGTTTATACAACAATATCACACAATAATTATGTTACCTTATTATAGGTTATTACGTTATAAGGTTGAGGTAGGCGTTCACTTTCCTTTTGTTAATAAATTGGCTTTTTCATTATCATGTATGCTGCAATGTGAAGGAATCCATGGTATTACATATTTTTTAGATTCCTGTAATAGTTCATATAGTGCTGCCATTGGGTTTGTTAGTTCGCTATATTGATTCTGCTCTTCAGTATTGAAACAGCTGTCTACTTATCACCCATGTTTCACATCCTTTGAAAAGTTAAGGTTCCGTGTAGCATTTCAGCAAACATTTCTCGTTGTAATTGACATCAGTGTATATTTCAATATGTTTTCAATCTCACAAAAATCTAGCTTTGCCATAGCGATTCGTGTTCTAATCTCTTCAAGGTACTTCCAATTAGATGTGCACGATAAGGCAGGCGTGGTCATGGCTCTTTGGGACCATGCGATTCGTTTGAAATATCAGATTCATCATCATCACCTTGAGAGAACGTTGAAGAAGGAAGAGACTAGAGGATCTGGACAAAGCTCTAGTACTCAGAGTAAAGAATATACGGATACATGATCAGATTGAAACTGGTGCCATTATTGTTAGACTCTTCTCTTGTAAAAGCTAGTCACTGAGAGGGTGTTGGAATATCCGGAGTGCTGTGATGTCGGTTCTAGACTCGGCTCAACTGGCTGAGATCATCAAATTTGCAAGAGAGATTTTGCTGGGATCATAAAGATGGTTGTCATGATACTGTCCGCACCACTGCCTGAAATTCGCTATCTTAATAATCATCTCTGCCCGAAAGGTCAACTTCAACGAGTTCCCAACACTCTCTCTCCCCTGCATCTCCAAACATCATGACTAGACAGGTATATGCAAGTCCTAGGATAATTATTTACACAAGTCCACATATTATCATCAGACAGTTATGAATGCATCTAATGGATATTACATACACACCGCAAACTATTATCTTTACACAATTTTATATAACACAGAAGCCACACGCAGTAGGTTGTACGTTTTATTTCGCGGCATCTCGTCAGATGCATACTTTTTATGTTGCATATCCCTTACAGGACGTTGCAGTCAACAACAGCATTTGTCATCTGCTGTTGATGTACTAGGCAAGTTTTACGTTCAGTAGTTTGTCATTTCTTTTAGAACGACGGCTCACATATCCCCGTAAGTTACCAGCGCGGAGCGATCCTTTGCCGAATCTCGCGCAGCTGATTTCGCCACCTGGATATACAGTATTATGAACAACGTCGTTAGCCCCCTGGCAGGGAGATCGGCAGATGCATACTGCAGAATTATATATCACTGGAAGGGAACAGATGCATTATGTGTTTGCTGCCCGTATTCTCACACACATTGCGTTTATGACAAGGATTTGTACAAATTTCCTTGACTGATTTCCTCAATGTTGTCTTCACAGCGTGCAACCCTGGTAAACACGGGCCTGGATGTCTGACTGACTGTCATGAATTCTGTGTCAAAAACATAAACGGTGTGGGATCATGTGACCGTTTTAATGGTACTTGTGATCTTGGATGTGAGAGCGGCTATGGGGGATCACATTGCAATCTGAGTGAGTTTTCATGTAGCTAATATATTCTCTCATCATGCAAATGATTGCTATTATTACAGTTAGATTGTTTAGTTACGTATAATTGTAAATTGTGGTGCGCGCATTGTAACATCATTTAGCTGCACTTTTTAATTAATATTTCACATGTGAACTTCTTCTTGTTCGTTCATTAAGACGTCCATTGCAAAGAAAGGAGCAGTCATCTTGAGCTTGTTGACATCTCCATGGAGTTTGTCTTCAAATGAAGCATTTTTGGACACTTCTGTATCAAATGTGTACCTGCCATTTTACCAGAGTTACATTTACCAGTATATCCTATCTTCTATTTATTATTTCATTGGTATTTCACAGGTTTGTGACCTGTTCGTAGTTACAAGAAGTTAACTTATTCTTCTCGGTTGAGCTGGTAATATACATATTCTTTCTGGTGACCTAGACGTTTTGATTTCATTGTGATTCTATCATTTCTTCTTACAAATTTGTGGCCGCATTATAGGTAATGAAGTTTCTTAGTTTAGTTTAGTTTAGTTTAGTCGTTGGATCAACATCACGGCACACGGTTTTACCCATAAGTGCTCCGTTTTCCTCCTAACTCAAACCTGAGTCTCGAAAAACTCAGCTCAATGCATGAACCCCGTAGCACCGGCGAGGATCCTAAAATACTTTGGGTAGATTTTTAACTCGAAATTTTGCCCGGGCAGCACCGTTAGGCTCTTTTTTTCGATTTCCAGCTGGTAAGGGATCTTTTACGTGCGCAACAATACACACGGACGTCCGATCTCACTACTCAGAGACCAGGGGAAATGTTATTACTGGAAGTCCAGGAAGTTTCTATTGGACTGATGTAGCCTTCCATCTTCCATTGCTAATCAGTTGACTTTATTTTCAAGTATGTTGCAATGGGAAGGAATCCATTGTATCAAAACTCTTTTAGACGTTTGAAATAGTTCACGTAGTGCTGCCATTAGGTCTGCTTGTTCGCTTTACTGTTTCTATTCTTCTGTATTGAAATACTGATTTCGCATCCGTAAAGAGAGCTATATGT
This sequence comes from Cepaea nemoralis, assembly GCA_014155875.1. Classification (NCBI taxonomy): domain Eukaryota; kingdom Metazoa; phylum Mollusca; class Gastropoda; order Stylommatophora; family Helicidae; genus Cepaea; species Cepaea nemoralis. Next base: position 136,024 of record JACEFZ010015842.1, read on the forward strand.
TTCTTTTCTTTTTCCCTCTGTTATTTAGTTAAGAATTGTTTCTGATAAATCTGTTGGCTTCATCATAGGTTATGACCATTGAAGGTTGAGGTTGTCTTTCTCTTTCCTTTTGCTAATAAATTGGCTTGTTCATTGTCAGGTATGCTGCAATGTGAAGGAATCCATGGTATTACATATGTTTTAGATTCCTGTAATAGTTCATATAGTGCTGCCATTGGGTTTGTTAGTTCTCTATATTGATTCTGCTCTTCATTATTGAAACAGCTGTCTACTCATCACCCATGTTTCACATCCGTTGAAAAGTTAAGGTTCCGTGTATCATATCAGCAATCATTTCCTCGTTGTGATTGATGTGACGGGACAGCCCCGGCAGCATCCGAATTACACAAGTTTGAAAGGAATTAAAGAGCCCAGAAGAATTATTCTATCATTCTCTAAGTAAAAGAATAATTGTCCACCAGAAAATAATCTAGTCCCCAACCAAGGAATAAGGAAAAACTAACAGAGATTGAAAACAAGAGAAAATTACATTTTGACCACGCACGCCCCATCATTTCTGTAATGCTAGGTCTGAGAAAGCTTTGATGTCCAGATCAAACGTAACACCCAGACATCACGGCACCAGTCGGCGGGCGCTATCAAAGGTTGAAAACTCACTGTTTTCAGTTGATACATCGCGGAGCCAGTCAGTTGAGATTGACGTGTTAGTTTAGAATCCTGCGGTTGGAATAGGGACTGATACCTAACACCTTACGGTTAACATGACCTAACGTGTAAACCAGCCACGGCAGAATGGGAGATAAGAGGGTCAGCCAGACCCGTCTGAAATGTGTGATCCAAAGACGGCAATTAGGACCAGATGCCTAACACCTCACTGCAATACGGCGGCAAAGTAGGAACACATGGCTGACACATTCCTGCCCGCAACCGGGAAGGCTTGTATTAACAACCGATTGGTATGTAGTTATGACGCAACGTCTATTGCATCGCTAGCGAAGCATGTTTTATTATTTCAGGCCGTGGTGGGGCATCGGTCAATTTGATTGACAAATGAAACTACCGTCCACAGGAAAGGAGGAGGGGTGAAACGAATTTGGCACTTAATCCATCTAGGTAAATCGTCCAACATGAAAAATAGGTGGAGCTAACAGGAACTTGGACATAGTAATTAGCTAACCTGGAAACTAGCCAGGAACGGAGAGAGTAAAACTACATGCATGGCCAGCAAGACTTCAGACACATTCACAATAGCATTCTTAGGATACCTACTGGAGAAATATTAACATTTCGTTCTGTTGGACTTCTGTACGAAGTCGTATGACAGGATAGGATTTCCTAGCTATAACCCAGGTAATACCATTACTCTGATTAGTTTGTCTGCTAGTCTGAAGGCTTGTGTAGTTTCCTGTTTCTACATATTCTCCCAAACTTTACACTCGTGGATTTTCTTTGTACTTAATGTTCCAGTTTCTAGATTTACTATTACACTGTGAACTTTATCTTCTTCTTTCATTCACTACTTGGTTGTCTGATTTGTTGTATGTGATAATTTGGAGAAATCCATTATCCAAGCTACATGAGCGTGTGGCTTATTCATGTACAGGAGATACATTTAGATTCATCCTGTATGATGTTAAACATTGGGGAGACTGACTACTTAGGAGAAATTCCTGAGAGCTACCAGTCTCTTGATAGCGTCCAATTAACATTGATTATTTGGACCAACACTTTGAGTGCCTACCAAGATTGTGGTGAAACCACGTGGTTTGAGGAATGGCACTAGTTCACCTTGTCTGCATGATGTCTGCATGAGGACAGACATGATTTAGGACATTCAATATCCCAGACAGATTCAGGGAAGGCATTTAATGTTCGACAGGACTGTGCGACCAGCCCTTCCGACAAGACAGTATGAATGAATCAGAAAGGGAAAGAGTAAGTGAGGTGAGCTTATATGGGAAACACCCCATTACATAAATGTATGTGATGATGTATGTTTTGAGCTATAGATGTTCTAAAGGGTTTTATGAATATATACATATATATTTATTTATTTAGAACTGATATATGTTTATGTAACATGCCATCATCTATCATCATACCATCATATATTATGACTTGAATGTATGTTTATATGAATGTATAGACATATGTGTTTGAGATGTGTAGACGTAGATACTACCCATCTCCGTTCGTTTCATTCCAGATCTCTTAGGAGCAATGGACAGTCAACAACCCATATCAGGAAGTGACTTAGCCTTGTGAGGGACCAATTTGGACTCCTTCAATCTGACAGTGAACTGCGTCTCACTGGGGGAAGCATGATCTATGCGACCTCATAAGTTACGTATACCATACGATAATCATCATCATCATCATCATCATATGATCATCAAGATTAGAAATAATAAACACAGTTGTTGTATTTTAAAACTCAATTTGTCCGTATAATTCTAAATGTTTATAAATGTTTGTGTAGCGTATCAAGTACACACATTATTGTATCATTTAGTGGGGGTTCACACATATTGTCCAGAAGTGGGAACCTATGTCCGGGAGGTATCTTGCCTATGCAGTCATAAGTAACCAGATTACGTTGCATGTCTTAACTCCTCCTTTCTCACTTCTGGTGATACCAAGTACAGCCAAAACTATATAGATATATTCTATCTTCAACGAGCCACTTCTTGGCTGTTTTCTTGAGTATCAGGGACAGTGTCTTAAATCAGCATAACAGACATTTGTTCCACGTTTTCTCTCTGGGATCTGGGGTAGCAATTAGTTCCTTCTGACAGAGTTAGGGGATCTTAAACTGCATCCAGAACTTAACACCAGCAGAAGAAAATGATGTTGGCTGGGTGGTTGCCCAACCGGGAGCTACCTCAAGCCAGTTGGTGACATATTGGTCTGCTCGTCCGCTATAGAATCCGGGAGTACACCCTAGAAAATTTTGGTTCGCTTCCGACTTATTGGTCTGCTCGTCAGCTATAGAATCTGGGAGTAAACCCTAGAATACTTTGGTTCGCTTGCAAAGAACGAACCTATTTCAAATCTGTTAGTCTGGTATTATTCTGGTTTTGCCCGGGGATAGAACCTAAGTCATTCTCACTTACATTCTTAGCAGCATTAGTTAGTTATTATTTATTTCTAACGTATTAGCTTGCTCGATTGTAAGCAAGATTTTGACATATTAGGAATTCTCATCCATGAGAGAATCAGAGAATAAATTCTAGACTATTGATTTTCATTAATCATTCTTTCATTCTTCACCCATAACATTTGCTAAGTATTAACTTAGGAATTTGTTTCTAGGGAAGTTTGTAGAATTTAAATAACTTGTTAAAAAGTTAATAACGGATAATATCATATGAGTTAATTTACATCATTCACCACTGTAGAATTAATAATCACATTAATTAGTGATATTAATTAGTTTATTGATGATTTACTTGATGATTTTTTGATTACATGCTTTATCATTTGATTTAATCATGAATAATTTGATAATGCATAATTACTTCAGTGTATGACAGACTGCTTTGCATCAACTTTCTCACTCAAATTCACCACTGTCATTCTCATAGCAGTGTCAGTTCCTCTTGTCACTATCCTGCTCTAGCATAAATCTGACTAGCTCTCTGTAGGGTAATAATATAATTACTTACCTGAGTTTAAGCTGAGAAGAGTTCATGGATGCGGGCACAGATTTCTTACAGTCCGCTAGAGGATGGGGCATAAGGCTTGGCTTAGTAGGAGAGAAGCTAGAACTATTTATTAGAGATAAAATGGATTGGTTGGACAAAGAAGATGAACAGATGATGAAAAGACTTGCAGAATTAGAAGCAGATATGCGTCACAAAGCTGAAGAAGATGAGATTAAGAAGAAGCAAATTGAAATACTGAACATGGAGGAATCTACCAGCTCGATTGAGGAAAAGCCAATCCCTCAACCCGAAACTCTGATAGAAAGCGGGGAAGCTGACCGTCACAAAGAAGAGGCATGCATTCCTTTGCAAATCCCCATGGCTCAGAAAAACAAAAACTTAGGCACAGAAAGGCAGATGCTTCCCATCTCAATTCCGAAAACTAAACGGAATATGGAAAAATGTACCCAGAGTACATTAAACAGTCACAAACGTGATAAATGTTTACAGCGCAATAAAAGCGGATTAGCTGGCTTGGCAACCCAGCAATCTCAGGAGCTTCCTAAGACTTCCCAAAGGAGAAAAATCCAGGAGGAGGAGGACCTGATGAAAACTATTAAAGAGATCGAAGGCGAGACTTTACCCGACTCTTTTATTCCCTTCAGTTCAGAGAAACTAGGAGTGGAAATGAATTCAGCTGAGACTGGAATGGATGTAAAACAGGATTCCAGTGTTTCTCTCGGTGTGGCCACACAAGATGAAATAATTATCAGTATGAATTACTTATCTCAGGTGGGGGATGGCATTGAAAATGGCACCCCACAACATTCACTTCTATTGGATTTGGCACAAGAAAACCAGACCAGGGAGAGAATACCTCAATTGAACTTGGCACAAGAGAGCCCGGCCATGGAGGAAAAACAAGACACGGAGGAGAATTCTTACGATGTCAGTATCTTGGAGTCTTCCACAAATTAAATTCAAGATATAGAAAGCATTCATGTAGATTATACTACGGACTCTGATTCAGGGACGATACACATGTCTGCTGTCAACAAAGAAAATACTTCTTTGGACAAGATGAAGGTAATACCTATCATCAACACAGCTAAAGCTAACAGGGGATCACAGTTGATGGACTCTGCAGCGGAACAAACCAGGAGCGGTTGGTATACTCAACACTCAGGACCTTGTTTACCTTTTACTTCAACCAATGTTGGATGTGGAGGACAGCTCTTTATGTATACTTCTACAAGGAGTGATACAAATTCACAGTTCTTGGGGAACCATAGGATTTCTCAAAGCTGGACAACTGCTACTAGCCTAATACTTTCAAAAAAAGATTCAAAATGGAACTCTAATGAAGAGGAACTCACCTGGATAAAGAATTATCAAAGGAAGAAAACTCTTAAATCAGGAGGGAGCAAACGGACACCCTACCAAGAACGAGGCAAGTACGAGTTGAATGCACATCATAAAATTATGATGTTTAGCAAATTTCCTGCCAAAAGGAGGAGATTAAAGGATTTTATTATGATCTTTAGCCGACGGAGGAACAGAGAATGGAGCAACATTACTGCGACCAATTCTTTTAAGAAAACACTGATGGCACTTCCTCTGCTTATAGGACAAGGGCCAGAAATTGAGTGGACAATAACAGTCTCTCTGCGGCGCAGGAGAATCTTGTTATACATTTTGCAATTTCCCGGCTGGGAACAAGTAAAACCTCCAGAGGACAGGACATTACCGAGCAATAGCACGGAAATCCAACATAAAACCAGGAGCAAAGATTTGCAAGATTTATCCTGGGATGATGGACATGGGATATTTCTTTTGACTCATAGAACCCACTGCCACAAGGAATATTGGGAACCCAGACTTGGAGGCAGTACTAGAAGGGAGATAACTTAGATACATTCTTGAATGCTGCCGAGGCTCTGTTATAGGCTTCATTGCTGAACCTACTTAAATTGGGGAGCTATGTGACGGGACAGCCACGGCAGCATCCGAATTACACAAGTTTGAAAGGAATTAAAGAGCCCACAAGAATTATTCTATCATTCTCTAAGTAAAAGAATAATTCTCCACCAGAAATTATCTAGTCCCCAACCAAGGAATAAGGAAAAACTAACAGAGATTGAAAACAAGAGAAAATTACATTTTGACCACGCACGCCCCATCATTTCTGTAATGCTAGGTCTGAGAAAGCTTTGATGTCCAGATCAAACGTAACACCCAGACATCACGGCACCAGTCGGCGGGCGCTATCAAAGGTTGAAAACTCACTGTTTTCAGTTGATACATCGCGGAGCCAGTCAGTTGAGATTGGCGTGTTAGTTTAGAATCCTGCGGTTGGAATAGGGACTGATACCTAACACCTTACAGTTATCATGACCTAACGTGTAAACCAGCCACGGCAGAATGGGAGATAAGAGGGTCAGCCAGACCCGTCTGAAATGTGTGATCCAAAGACGGCAATTAGGACCAGATGCCTAACACCTCACTGCAATACGGCGGCAAAGTAGGAACACATGGCTGAAACATTCCTGCCCGCAACCGGGAAGGCTTGTGTTAACAACCGATTGGTATGTAGTTATGACGCAACGTCTATTGCATCGCTAGCGAAGCATGTTTTATTGTTTCAGGCCGTGGTGGGGCATCGGTCAATTTCATTGACAAATGAAACTACCGTCCACAGGAAAGGAGGAGGGGTGAAAAGAATTTGGCACTTAATCCATCTAGGTAAATCGTCTAACATGAAAAATAGGTGGAGGTAACAGGAACTTGGACATAGTAATTAGATAACCTGGAAACTAGCCAGGAACGGAGAGAATAAAACTACATGCATGGCCAGCAAGACTTCAGACACATTCACAATAGCATTCTTAGGATACCTACTTGAGAAATATTAACATTTCGTTTTGTTGGACTTCTGTACGAAGTCGTATGACAGGATTTCCTAGCTATAACCCAGGTAATACCATTACTCTGATTAGTTTGTCTGCTAGTCTGAAGGCTTGTGTAGTTTCCTGTTTCTACATATTCTCCCAAACTTTACACTCGTGGATTTTCTTTGTACTTAATGTTCCAGTTTCTAGATTTACTATTACACTGTGAACTTTATCTTCTTCTTTCATTCACTACTTGGTTGTCTGATTTGTTGTATGTGATAATTTGGAGAGATCCATTATCCAAGCTACATGAGCGTGTGGCTTATTCATGTACAGGAGATACATTTAGATTCATCCTGTATGATGTTAAACATTGGGGAGACTGACTACTTAGGAGAAATTACTGAGAGCTACCAGTCTCTTGATAGCGTCCAATTAACATTGATTATTTGGACCAACACTTTGAGTGCCTACTAAGATTGTGGTGAAACCACGTGGTTTGAGGAATGGCACTAGTTCACCTTGTCTGCATGATGTCTGCATGAGGACAGACATGACTTAGGACATTCAATATCCCAGACAGATTCAGGGAAGGCATTTAATGTTCGACAGGACTGTGCGACCAGCCCTTCCGACAAGAAAGTATGAATGAATCAGAAAGGGAAAGAGTAAGTGAGGTGAGCTTATATGGGAAACACCCCATTACATAAATGTATGTGATGATGTATGTTTTGAGCTATAGATGTTCTAAAGGGTTTTATGAATATATACATATATATTTATTTATTTAGAACTGATATATGTTTATGTAACATGCCATCATCTATCATCATACCATCATATATTATGACTTGAATGTATGCTTATATGAATGTATAGACATATGTGTTTGAGATGTGTAGACGTAGATACTACCCATCTCCGTTCGTTTCATTCCAGATCTCTTAGGAGCAATGGACAGTCAACAACCCATATCAGGAAGTGACTTAGCCTTGTGAGGGACCAATTTGGACTCCTTCAATCTGACAGTGAACTGCGTCTCACTGGGGGAAGCATGATCTATGTGACCTCATAAGTTACGTATACCATACGATAATCATCATCATCATCATCATATGATCATCAAGATTAGAAATAATAAACACAGTTGTTGTATTTTAAAACTCAATTTGTCCGTATAATTCTAAATGTTTATAAATGTTTGTGTAGCGTATCAAGTACACACATTATTGTATCATTTAGTGGGGGTTCACACATATTGTCCAGAAGTGGGAATCTATGTCCGGGAGGTATCTTGCCTATGCAGTCATAAGTAACCAGATTACGTTGCATGTCTTAACTCCTCCTTTCTCACTTCTGGTGATACCAAGTACAGCCAAAACTATATAGATATATTCTATCTTCAACGAGCCACTTCTTGGCTGTTTTCTTGAGTATCAGGGACAGTGTCTTAAATCAGCATAACATACATTTGTTCCACGTTTCCTCTCTGGGATCTGGGGTAGCAATTAGTTCCTTCTGACAGAGTTAGGGGATCTTAAACTGCATCCAGAACTTAACACCAGCAGAAGAAAATGATGTTGGCTGGGTGGTTGCCCAACCGGGAGCTACCTCAAGCCAGTTGGTGACATATTGGTCTGCTCGTCCGCTATAGAATCCGGGAGTACACCCTAGAAAATTTTGGTTCGCTTCCGACTTATTGGTCTGCTCGTCCGCTATGGAATCCGGGAGTAAACCCTAGAATACTTTGGTTCGCTTGCAAAGAACGAACCTATTTCAAATCTGTTAGTCTGGTATTATTCTGGTTTTGCCCGGGGATAGAACCTAAGTCATTCTCACTTACATTCTTAGCAGCATTAGTTAGTTATTATTTATTTCTAACGTATTAGCTTGCTCGATTGTAAGCAAGATTTTGACATATTAGGAATTCTCATCCATGAGAGAATCAGAGAATAAATTCTAGACTATTGATTTTCATTAATCATTCTTTCATTCTTCACCCATAACATTTGCTAAGTATTAACTTAGGAATTTGTTTCTAGGGAAGTTTGTAGAATTTAAATAACTTGTTAAAAAGTTAATAACGGATAATATCATATGAGTTAATTTACATCATTCACCACTGTAGAATTAATAATCACATTAATTAGTGATATTAATTAGTTTATTGATGATTTACTTGATGATTTTTTGATTACATGCTTTATCATTTGATTTAATCATGAATAATTTGATAATGCATAATTACTTCAGTGTATGACAGACTGCTTTGCATCAACTTTCTCACTCAAATTCACTACTGTCATTCTCATTAGCAGTGTCAGTTCCTCTTGTCACTATCCTGCTCTAGCATAAATCTGACTAGCTCTCTGTAGGGTAATAATATAATTACTTACCTGAGTTTAAGCTGAGAAGAGATCATGGATGCGCGCACAGATTTCTTACAGTCCGCTAGAGGATGGGGCATAAGGCTTGGCTTAGTAGGAGAGAAGCTAGAACTATTTATTAGAGATAAAATGGATTGGTGGGACAAAGAAGATGAACAGATGAGTACAGCCAAAACTATATAGATATATTCTATCTTCAACGAGCCACTTCTTGGCTGTTTTCTTGAGTATCAGGGACAGTGTCTTAAATCAGTATAACAGACATTTGTTCCACGTTTTCTCTCTGGGATCTGGGGTAGCAATTAGTTCCTTCTGACAGAGTTAGGGGATCATAAACTGCATCCAGAACTTAACACCAGCAGAAGAAAATGATGTTGGCTGGGTGGTTGCCCAAATGGGAGCTACCTCAAGCCAGTTGGTGACAATTGACATCAGTGTATATTTCAATATGCTTTCAATCTCACAAAAATCTAGCTTTCTCATAGCGATTCGTGTTCTAATCTCTTCAAGGCACTTCCAATAAGATGTGCACGATAAGGCAGACGTGGTCATGGCCCTTTGGGACTGTGCGATATCAGATACACAGTGTCAATTGGTGAAATTAGAGCGCATACAGAACGAAGCTATGAGGGTCATTCTGGGATGCACCAGAGACACCCCAGTCGTGTGTATGCGTTACATCCTTGGTCTGCCGACTGTTGCTGGTAGGCTCAAGGTGATGCAGGCGAAGGCGTACCTCAGAGTAGTTGCTGACACAGATCACCCGTTGCATGAGGCGCTGGACGTAGTTAAGGGTCAGCGACTGATAAGAGGGAAATCATGGATGGCTCAGGCGGAGGATACGATCAGACAGGTGTGCATCTTAGAGAACATTAGGCGAGGAGAGGAGTGGGTCAGAGTGCCAGCGGAGGAGTCAGACTTGGGCAAAGTTATAATCACATTGAGCCGGGAGTGCAGGGAGTGGCCAGCAGGGGCCACGGAAGTGGATATCCAGCAACTAATTCAGGTTAATGTTTGCTCGGGTGATGTGATTATCTACACAGATGGGTCGGTTTTGAGAGGTAGGAGAAGTGCCTGGGGGTTCTTATAATGGTCGCCGTTTGGTGCAGGAGAGCCTGGCATATGATACCACAATATCTAGCATAAGAATAGAGATGGAGGCGGTCAGTGCAGCTTTCCGCTGGATGGAGAATACGATACATACACACATCGTGATTGTAACTGCTGAGTAGGGTGAGGACGGGCACGCCTCGTGCAGAGTTGCTTGCTTCGCTTCGGAAGTCACGGGTGAGCAAGGCATCGTCTGGATCTTTTCTCCGGGGCATGCCGGTGTGCTGGGGAATGAACAGGCGGACAGATTGGCTGGCTCGGCAAAACTTGATGGAGTATTGATGCATGATAAGGCAGACGTGATTGCGGCCTTGTGGGAGCACGTGTACACCTCGGAGGAGGAAATGGATCATCATGGTCTGGCAGGAATGCGACAGCGAGGGGTGACGAGGGGATCTGGCCGTCGAACGACGCTCAGGGGAAAGGCGAGACGGACATATAATCAGATTGCTACTGGTACTACTAGCGTTGGAGCTCGTCGCTGGCTGCTGAGGATGGGGACGGGGCGTTTATAGGAATGCCCCGAATGCTGTGATGTCGATTCCTAAATCAATCAATCAATCAGATACATCATCATAACCTTGAGAGAATGTTGAAGAAGGAAGAGACTAGAGGATCTGGAAAAAGCTCGTGTACTCAAAGTAAAGAATATACGGATACATGATCAGATTGCAACTGGTGCCATTATTGTTGGACTCTTCTCTAGTTGTAGAAGCTGGGCACAGGGAGAGTGTTGGGATATCCGGAGTGCTGTGATGTCGGTTCTTGACTCGGCTCAACTGCCTGAGATCACCAAATGTGCAAGGGATCATAAAGATGGTTGTCATGATACTGAACATGCCACTGCCTTAAAATCTCACTTTGTATAATTATCTCTGCCAGAAAGGGGAACTGTAACGAGTTCCCAACTCTCTCTCTCTCTCTCTCTCTCTCTCTCTCTCTCTCTCTCTCTCTCTCTCTCTCTCTCTCTCTCTCTCTCTCTCTCTCTCTCTCTCCTCTCTCTCTCTCCCCTCTCCCTATCTCCCTCTCTCTCTCCTCTAACTCTCTCTCTCTCCTCTCTCTCTCCCCTCTCCCTATCTCCCTCTCTCTCTCCCTCCCACTCTCCCCCTCTATCTCTCTGTCTTCTGCATCTCCAAACGTCATAATTAGTCATAAGCGGAATTATTTATACAGCTCCAAACTTCATCACTAGACAGATATATGCAAGTCCTAGGATAATTGTTTACACAACTCTAATAATGATCACCAATCTGTTATGAATTCATCTAATGGATATTACATACACATTGCAAACTATTATCTTTACACACTTTTATATAACACAGAAGCCACACGCAATATGTTGCACGTTTTACTGCCTGACATATTTCGCGGAATTTCATCAGATGCATATTACAGTATTATATATCACGTGAAGGGAACAGATGCATTATTTGTTTGCTGCCCATGTGTTATGACAAGGATTAATACAAATCTCCTTGACTGATTTCTTCAATGTTGTCTTCACAGCCTGCAGCCCTGGTAAACACGGGCCTGGATGTCTGACTGACTGTCATGAATTCTGTGTCAAAGACATAAACGGTGTGAGATCATGTGACCGTTTTAATGGTACTTGTGATCTTGGATGTGAGAGCGGCTATAGAGGATCACATTGCAATCTGAGTGAGTTTTCATGTAGCTAATATATTCTCTCATCATGCAAAATGACTTGCTGTTAGTACTGTTAGATTGTTTGTTTACATGTAATTGTAAATTGTTGCCTGTAAATGGTAACAGCCTTTAGCTGCAATTGTTAATTAACATTTCACATGTGAACTTCTTCTTTGTTCATTGTAAGACGTTCATCTAAATAACTGCAAAGAAAGAAGCAGTCAACTTGAGATTGTTGACATCTCTGTAGAGATTTTCATCAAATGAAACGAGTCTAGACCTAAACAGTTTTCATTTTCTGCATTTTTGGACATCCCTGTATCAAATGTGTACCTGTCATTTTACCAGTTCAAGAGTTACATTTACCAGTATATCCTATCATTTATTTATTAAATATGTGTATTTCAGAGGCTTGTGACCTGTCCGTAGTTTTAAGAAATTAACTTATTCTTCTCGGTTGAGCTCATAGTATGCGTCATATTTCTGGTGACCTAAATAATTTGATTTCAGTGTGATTCTATTATTTCTTCTTATACATTCCTTGGCCTCATTATAGTTAATGAAGTTTATATTAGATTGATGTAGTCTTCCACCTTCCTTTGCCAATCTGTTGACTTCATTTTCAGGTATGTCGCAATGGGCAGGAATCCATTGTATCAAAACTCTTTTAGACGTATGGAATAGTTCACGTAGTACTTTCATTAGGTCTGCTTGTTCGCTTTACTGTTTCTGTTCTTCTGTATTGAATCACTGATTTCGCATCCGTAAAGAGACTATTTGTTTCTCGGTTTTTCCCCTCTGTTATTAGCTTGATTAATTGCTTCTGATAAATCTGTTCATCATAAGTTATCATCATAAGTTATGAACATATAAGGTTGAGGTATTCTTTCACTTTCCGTTTGCTAATCCATTGGCTTTTTGATTGTCGGGTATGCTGAAATATGAAGGAATCCATGGTATTAAATATGTTTTAGACTCATGTAATAGTTCATGCAGTGCTGTCATTTGATTTATTACTTCGCTATATTGTTTTTGCTCTTCAGTCTAGAAACAGCTGTCTAATCATTAAGCCTGTTTCACATCCTTTGAAAAGTTAAGGTTCCATGTATCATTTCAACAGTCCTTTTCTCGTGGTATTCGACATCAGTCTATTGGTAAATATATTTTCAATCTAACAAAATTCTAGCTTTGCCATAGCGATTCGTGTTCTAATCTCTTCAAACAAGTCCAATTTGATGTGCACGATAATGCAGACGTCGCCATGGCCCTTTGGGATCATGTGATTCCTGTGCAATCTCATCTCATCTCATCTCATCATGTTCCTCTTGTACCTTGCGGTGTCGAGGTGAAGTATAAACTTCGTGAGAGTGCCCGATTATGGGCTTCGTATATCGACATTCCCATGGATTCTGCTATTCCCTCCGTCCAACGTTTACGTGGTCGGCCTCTTCCTCTGTTTCCATCTGGTCTGTACATCATTGCTTGTTGTGGCATGCTTTTGACTGGTAACCTACTTGCATGGCCAAACCATTTGACTTGCTGCTTTCTAATAAAATCTAATGCTGCTTTAACCCCCACTTTAGTCCTGATTTCTTCATTTCTGATCTTATCTCTTCTTGATACGTTGAGTATTCTTCTCAGGAACCTCATTTCTGTTGTTGTGATTTTTCTTTTCTCTTTTTCTGTCATTGTCCAGGTTTGGCATTGGTAGCACATAGTTGGTAGGAAGGTTGTGTTGTAAAGTGCTTTCTTAGTAGTTATTGATACATGTTTGTTCTTTAGTATTGGTGCCATTTGTCCAATGAGTTGATTTGCCTTATTGCACCTATTTTCGATCTCGTCTTCTGATCTGCCATTTGATGATATTATACTTTCTAGGTACTTGAAACTCTTTACTTGTTTCAAGGGATGTTCGTTTAGGTGAATTGTTGCTGTTTGTTCTTCTTTAGTTATAGTCATTACCTCTGTTTTGCTTGTGCTAATGTTCATGTTATGTTCCCTACACATTTCGTTTAGACTATCCATGTGGTCTTGTAATTCAGCTTCTGATTTTGCTATTAGTGCTTGGTCATCCGCAAACAGGAGTTATCTAATGGTTAGATTTGCAGATGGTTCTTCTTCTGTGTTCTCGTCATGCGGTATTCTTGCGGTCTCTGTTTGGCTGGTTTCTTTACATATGTTGTCTATATATGTTATGAATAAGAGAGGAGACAGGACACAACCTTGTCGTACTCCAGATCTTATGGTGAAGGGTTCTGAGTGTCCTCCAGTTGCTCTCCCTATGCATTCACTGTTGTTGTATAATCTTCTACATAGGTTTGTTAGATGTGTACTCACTCCATATTGTTTAAGGATTTCCCACAGCTGTGCAATATCAGATACAATATCGTAACATGGAGAGTCTGATGAAGAAGGAAGAGACCAGAGGATCTGGACAAAGCTCGAGTACTCAGAGTAGAGAATATACGGATAAATGATCAGACTGCAACTGGTGCCATTATTATTGGACTCTTCTCTAGTCGTTGAAGCTGGTCACTGAGAGGGTGTTGAAATATCCGGAGTGCTGTTATGTGGGTTCTTGACTCGGCTCAACTCGATGAGATCATCAAATGTGCAAGGGAGATTTTTCTGGGTTCGTTAAAGATGGTTGTCATGATACTGCCCGCACCACTGCCTGAAACTCGCACTCTTAATAATCATCTCTGCACGAAAGGTCAAATTTACCGACTTCCCAACTCTCTCTCTCTCTCTCTCTCTCTCTCTCTCTCTCTCTCTCTCTCTCTCTCTCTCTCTCTCTCTCTCTCTCTCTCTCTCTCTCTCTCTCTCTCTCTCTCTCTCTCTCTCTCTCTCTCTCTCTTCTCTCTCTCTCTCTCTCTCTCTCTTTCTTTCTCTCTCTCTTTCCTGCATCTCCAAACGTTATCATCAGACATCACCGTACATTTAATCGTAATTAATTACACAACTCCAAACATCATCTTTAGACAATTACATAATAGCAGTTGAAATACTGTGCAGCAGTTGTAGGACCTATTCCTACCCCAGCAGTAAAAGCATCTGCTCCTCTGTACGCCAAATCCAATTGCATTTAAAAATTAACTTGCAGGCGCAAAGCAACCTACATCGGCACAGCAGAGCGGCAGTTACACAGCAGGATTGTTGACCACATACCCCAATTGGATTTACAAGATACTACACACAGGCGATTTGATTATTAAAGGTTGACACGCCAAAATTACAGACGTTCGGCGTCGTCCATTGCACGGCACATTTTGGAAACCCGTCGTGTAATTGATGGAAATCTCGCTTATTGCGTGGTGTTTAATACACAACATAGTTGCTAATTAAAATTTTGCAGAAGCCATCATTATTGATGTACATAGGCCAGTTGTGTGCACACAGAAAGACATGATCGTCAGATTAAAATTACCGTAGAAGGCAACTGACATTAGTGTGCGAAAATGTGTATATTTATGGCAGTGCATATCTACAGTGCATCTTGCAAGATTGAGAATTACAACTTACAAACTTGGGATTTAGCGTCAGCACATTTTAAGAATGTGGGCTAATGTACCCGCCTATATTATGTTAGTCAAGAGTAACAATGCACCGTACTCTCTTTAGCCAGGCTGCACCCAACGCATGTGTGTTTTACTTCATGAGAAGGCAATACTCCAATACTATCAAAACCGACTACCCCAGTTTGTAGACAACGCGGAGTTTGGTTGCCGAGTCTGGAATTCAAAAGGCATAAGAGGTTAAGTTGGGATGCCCTATATAACAGGGGGAAGTACTTATCTTTCTTGGGAGGCTATACATAACTGTGCAAAAAATCTGTTTATGTCACACAAAGAGTTTAGGCGGATATTTGCTTTACGGAATCCATTAGTTCGGACATTCCTACGGTTACTATGTTACTAAACAATCTAATCTCTCTAAGGGAGGGGGGATGATTTTATTGTATATCGGCTGGAGGCGAGGCTGTCCCCGGGTAGTCAGTCATGTAATGTTGAATAGCACAGTGTGATGAATTCAGACAATTCAGACAAAATGTGTTTGTGATTTAGTGGATATTATACAGACTAGTTCTGTCTAACTGTTAACACAGGTAAGGGCCGTTTGTAGTAATATCCCTGTCTTGTGGAAGGGATGTAAGCACATGTAGTTAATAATTCTTCCTCTATATGAAAAATAGAGTATCATTCCGTATAGTAGAATAAATAACACTCTCGTCTTAGTCATAACTAATCTGAAGAAAAACAGAGTGCCTCTCTTTGACTATGACTAGCCTTTAATGCAATGATCTGTTTACTCAGAGATAGTAATTATCCCTTTGTGGTCTTCATTTGTGTTTGCTTTAATTTACCGAAATAACCTTTCTTTACGTTTACCTAGTGCCTCTATTGTATGTGGCAAAACGTGCAGGCTTTTATATGAAATGTATATTTTTTGTGAATGATAAACATGTCATAATTATGGCAAACCACTGCCCTGAATATGAAGTGATTGCCGATAATTTTGTGACGACGGAACTCTGAGTAGGAGCTACGGTAATAGACTAGACCGAACTGTGGTTTAGTGTACTACTGAGTGTGAGGCTTGGTGCACGAACGGGAAGAGGCCTGTCTTGCGGGCGTGAATTGATGATTGCCTATGTCATGTGGGCGTGTGTGGGTGAGAGGCACCTCAAATCAGAGGAGGTATAGACCTATTGTCTGGCTATTGAGTTCTTGAATCCCTTTTCCAAATATGTTTGATAGGGTGAGTATATTTGTGTACGTATT
>JACEFZ010015843.1:0-7500 GCA_014155875.1 Cepaea nemoralis
AAAGGGGGGAAAGGGGTTTGGGGAGAAAAAAATCCCCAAGGAAACGGAAACGGGAAAAAACCAGGCGAAGAACCAAGATAGGCACGGAAAAGTTTTTTGGGGATGCCCAAACAGCAAAAGCCCAACAGGGAAAGAGAGGGGATCTCGGGAAAGGAAAAAACAGGCACTTGCACAACTAGGGAAGGGGAGAATTGCAAGCCCAGGGAAGGAACACGGACCTTCTAAGGGAACCAAAGAAGGCTGAGACCGAAGGGGAAGTATTTTTGAAGAAAATAATGGAGAGGGTGGGGGAAAAGATAACCTGCATGAGCAGTGGGTGGTTCCAGAGACCTACCGTCCTCATATTCTTCAGAGTGGACACATCATAAGCGAGAATCGACATATGGGTGTCAGAGAGACCTTGCAGCAAATATCCGGCCATTATTGCTGGCCAGGAATGACCGGAGATGTACGCCGGTGGGTGAAGTCTTGTTCGGAGTGCCAGAGAGCACCACCCAACAAGCGAATTAAGAGGAAACTAGCTCTTAACGTGGAAGACAAAGTGGAAGTGTGGAGTCCAGCAGAGACCAATATACTCCAAGTAGGATGGAAAGGACCTTATCCTGTGGAAAAGGTGGTGTCCAAGAACATCTACAAAATACGGATCGGGGAAGAGAAGAAAAATCTCCCTAGACATCTCATTAGGAAATATGAAGAGAGATCCGGGAGCAAAGCTTCGCACTTTATGGTGATGGCAGCCATTGGGACAAAAGTTACCAGTCCAGACGAAGACCAGAGATCGCCAGTACAACATAGGAGGGCCTATGGGACAGTACGTGATAGGTCAGATTTACCCAACGACAGGAGGAGGGAAATCACAAGTCGGGGAAAGGACAAGAGTGAAAGTTTCACAGGTAACCAAGTTCAGAAGGGGTGGGTAACGTCAGGAAAAGCGAGAATTACCCAGGACTCCAACCAAAGATTGGCTGACCAGATACAATATCGCCCAAGATGGTCCTGGAAGCAAAAGCCCAGGAGGTTTGGGAAAGACGACTCGGTCCGACGAGGACGAGGCGGAACATCCCCAGAGGAAAAGCCGGGGGAAACCAAGAGGACATGGAAGCAGTGTTACAATCAGGATGGGACAATCCGTTTGTATTGTGAGCCGTCGCTGACGCAAGTCGAAAGTAGGTCGACCAGACGTACAGGAGCGAGGAGCCAACACTAGTTTCAGTCGTTAGTAGTATAGTAGGGTGTCAATTAGAGCGCCTACTGGATAATGAGATGAGCCATGTGAGGATCCAATCCTATCATCAACCCTTGATGTTCCTAGCTACATCACAGAAGTTAAACGCCAGACTGATGAGATGGTCATTGTTGCTGCAACCATACCACTTCACAGTGGAATACATCCCGGGAAAGGAGAATGTAGGAGCAGATTTCTTATCCAGACATCCAGATCCAGAGGAAGAAGCCTAGGGTTGTGGATCATGGGAATCAAACCTACAGTGAGAAAGATTCGACGCGGTCTAATCTCTTAAGAGGGGGCCTATGTCGTGAAATGCTGAATGTTAGTGATTCCCAGATCGACGACTGTATGCAGCGAATACCCAGGGAGTAGAAGGGTTAATGAAACAGAAGGATAAAACACAACGGATTGACCAGCGCATATGTATATAGGTCAAGTCGGGGGAGTCGACTACAACACAGGTAAACTGGCGAGTGGAAAAATTAGTTTGCTACAAAGACAGACAGTATCATGGACCAGCCTATTGCGTTCTGGAGGTAGGTTTGCGACTAAGACTGGACAGCAGAATGCGGTTTGGTTGTATTAAACAACGGAAAAGTTCGAGATCAGAAATTTTCCACTGACAAGGGATAATGAAGTCTGAATTTGCTTTGTCCAGCAATGTCAAGGATTATGCGACATAGACTGACCTATAAAGAGTAGCCACTTTCTTTGTCAGTTTAGTGTGTGTATTCCCAACTGGACGAGAAGATAGAATTATGTGTCCTGTAATGAAAAGAAATATCCTCCCTTATAATGGGATAAAGTGCTTGGATGCGGATAAATTTCGATTCGTGGATTTACATTAATTCTATAAAGGAACATAGATGCCTAAATAAGGTATATTAGAGTATAGTTTTAGAATAGGAATATAGATATTAGTGAAGTGCATTTAACATTGTTTCTATTAGTAGGAATAGTATAGATGTTGGGTGAATCTTCTATCCTATGTCAGAGTGGGTTTTTTCGGAAGCCTTTTCATTTCGGCTGGAGGAAAAGACACTCACATAGGGGAGAAGAGGAAGCAGACACAGATCTCACTAATAAAATGTATCTCAACCAGGTTTCCATACCAGTGCGAGACGTATCAAATAAGAGAATACAGATGGCTGTGGTCCAGATCACTCAGTGTTGATAACCCACAAGAAAGCCCTTTAAAGTAATAAAGCACGACACTTGTGCAGGAGAAAAGAAAGAATAGAAGTCTCACCGGAAGAATTAAGGACGACAGAGAAAGAATAATAAAGATCAGATGAGCTAATGGAAAAGCTCAAATGACTCACTCTCATAGAGTAGCAAAGTGCGTACCAAGTGCATATATCAATTACAAAATATCAAGTGTAGAACTTCTACAGAACACGCATAGAACATTCTAGAAACTCGATGTGTTTTTCCAGAATGGATTAAAGAACGCTATACGAAAGCAACGAACATTCATTTTAAGCGGACAGCAAATAGTGAGCGGGTTAAGTACATTGATACAGTGGTGAACATTTTCATTACAAAGAACGGATTTATCTACAGACTCAAGCAGACGGAGCCGTCAGGGTGAGATCGTTCTGTGGTGTCTATATATCGTCCTGTACTTTAGCCGAGAGAAGAGACGAGAGAAAGACACGAAGACTATATATCAACATCTTATCTAGCAGCCACACCAGAAGAACACTAGCAACTACACAGACAATACCCATCCATACACAAGACATAGTTTTATAAATAAATCTTTTATTTAATGTTAAAAAGAACTGTTGTCGGAGTATGTGTTGAGGGAAAACTAGAGAGAGAGTGAAAGAAAGGGATATATGGATGATAAGACGGAAGAGAGGAGTGTAGACAAAAAGTCAGTAACTAATCCCAACAGATAATCAGGTTAAAGATGTGCATGTTGATTCCAATCTCCTCTCGAGGAAATAACAGCACACTGCCAGTAACCTTTCGTCATGTCTACCTTCGTAAAGAATCTAGAGTCTGTCAGTTCTGTCAGTAGATCTTCAGAGTTGGACATTGGTTCTAGATCAAGAAGAGTTATTTTATTTAATTTCCTATAGTCGATACAGAGTCTTATCGTATTGTCCTTTTTTCGTACCATGACCATTGGAGATGAGAAATGTGATTGGGATCGTCTAATGATGTTGTTTTTCTCTAAACTAATGATTTCCTGATGTAAGTTTTCTTTGTAATGCACTGGAATGGTGTAAGGTCTGCATCTTATGGGTGTGTTTGAAGTGAGTGTGATGTGATGCTGTACTAATTCTGTTTGTCCTGGATTGTTGAAGAAGATGGTGTTGTACCGTTGTATGAGATGTTTGCAGCTGTCTGTTTCTGCTTGAGTTAAGTTTGGGTTTATTTTGATTTCTTTCAAGCAGTTCGTCGTGTCTACTGCAGGTGTTGGAATTTCGTCACTATCGTCGTCATCTTCATGGTCTATTATTACTATACAAGCTATTGTATCGTCTTGTTCGGTATCTCTGTTGTAATATGGTCTTAGCATATTGATGTGGAATATTTTGTGTTTGTCTTTTATTTTAATCTCATAGTCTACAGCTGAAATCTGTCTTATAACTTTAAAAGGTCCTTGCCAAGACTCAGTCAATAAGTGTCTGTCACTAGGTAAGAGAAGAAGTACGTCCTGTCCAGGTGTCAACGTTATTGTCCTGTTACCTTTGTCTGCATATTGTCTAAATGTAGCACCAGATACTTTTAGTGCTTCTTTTGCAATTATACAAGATTTGATGATTCTTTCACGCAATGATGTAACGTATACGTATGATGATATGGGTTTAAGTAACGGAGTGGCTTCAGTTAACATTTGATGATAGATAGTCAATAGGCCACGTGGTTTGGCACCATAGATAAGTTCAAAAGGAGAGAACCCAGTACTCGAATGGGGAGCTTCACGATAAGCAAAAAGTATAGCAGGCAAATACAAGTCCCAGTTGTTGGGATGTTCTTGCGTGTCTTTAGCAAGCATATGCTTTAAATCACCGTTAAATTTTTCTATGATTCCACTTGAGTGAGGATGGTACGGAGAATTGAAACATTGCGTCACTCCTAACATTCTGGTGAAAGCTTGAGTAGATGCGGCAATGAACTGACTACCCCTATCTGAATGGATAGTGTCTGGAAATCCTATCCGTGAAAATATATGGAAGAAAACTTCCATTATATCATTGGCAGTTATGTTCTTTAGCGGAATCGCTTCAGGCCAGCGGCTACATAGATCAATGATGGTAATAATATATTTATTCCCTCTGGTTGTTATCTGATTAAGAGGGCCCACTATATCGACAGATATTTTCTCAAAAGGTCGACTGGCTAAGTCAGTGATTTGTAACTTTGCCTGTGGGTGTTTACCTTTCTTTACCAGTTTTTGGCAGATGTCACAACTTCTGCAATATTGCTTTATGTCATTGCAGAATTTGGGCCAATAAAACTGTGTTAGTAATCTTGATCTGGTCTTAGAGTATGCCATATGCCCTGCGAGAGGTATATCATGGGCAAGATGTAAGGCTTGCTTACGGTATTCAACTGGCAAAACAGTTTGCTCTGTTGTGCTGTCACCTCTGGTATAGTACCTTGTGAGGATGCAATTTTTCAAAGCAAAATGCCATCTTGCATTTTTGGTTACCTTTGGCTTTTGGCCGATCAGATTAAAATATTTAGACAATGAAGGATCAGCTTTTTGGGCTGTTACAAAAGTCTCCTTCATAGTTTTAGGAAGGTAGTATCACTGGGCTAATCATTTCTATAGCCTCAGTTTGATTAATTTCATCTTGCACTCTAGCAGTAGATCTAGTTACTGCGTTCACACATTCAATGATATCAGATGGTGGTGAAACAGTTTGATCAATGATGTCATGAGATCTTAGTGCTACATTAGCTACCATACATTCATTTGGTGATACAACATTCTCAATGATGATATTTGATGGTGATGATGTTAAGTTCTCATCAATGCAAACAGATGTTATATCATGAGGTATATCATTCACCTCTGGTAAATTTCCAATGATGATATCACAAACAGGGTTAGTTAATGCTGCGCATTTTACTTTCCCAGTGAGGAAAGGTGTCTGAATATATGCCCATGCTAATGGGTACTTTTCAATATTCCCAGAGAATGTTCTGCATGTTACGTGCCTGCCTGTATAGTCTGTAGGCATTATGAAATTTCTCTTCAATCCAATAAGTGAACTTCCGGTGTCCCGAAGGACTGTAGCGGGCTTGCCATTCACATATCCCTGATGGATGTTTATTCTGCCTTTGGAGTCTATTACCAAATTAGCTTCTTCATTGGCAATAGGAATAGAGTGGCCGCATGTTAAAACGCCATCTTCATAAAAGGTATTACAAACAGTACATTTATTTGCGTTAAACATGTCAAAAGGCTGTGCTGAGTTCACAGGGTGTTTCTCTGATTGTTCTTCATCTGATGATGAATTATCAAATAAGGCGGCATTTGCTTTATTGGTCATTTGCCTTCCTTTACAAGCATGACGAAAATGCCCGTGCGCCTTTTAGAGAAAACATTTACGTGCATTTCTGAAGGCTTTACGCTCCTTATCTTGTCTATTTACGATGTTCTGTAGATATGTAAGATATGCGGGGTTCTTGTCACACATCTCACCTTGATGGTGTGAATAGTTACAATATCTACAATGATTGTATTTCTCTGACGTAGGCTTATATGGTTTTTGCCTATGATAGGGTTCTGATCGAGGTTTTTCATAGTTAGCCGATGCTACAAAGTTTGTATCAACAGCTTCACTAGCAAAACAATGTTAATGGCTGTATAATAAGCCGAACCACGTTTCTCAATCTGATCTACACTCGTACATTCATTCTGTTGCAAAAATTTCGAAAATGCTGATGGAAGGGATGAGATGACTTTATCCCTGATAATTAGATCTTCTAATTTCTGGTAATCTTTATTTATTTTGGCTGCTGAAGTCCATTTTGCAAATATGTCTCGGACTAAGCAGAGGTAGTCAGAGAACGTTTGAGTCGATTTTGGGCTCAACTTGCTGAATTGTTCTCTGTAGCCTGCCTCATCTAGCATAAAATGTGCCATAATCTTTGATTTTAGATAATGGTAATTGTCAGCGTGTTGGATGTCTAGGTATCTGAGCTCGGGCTCACACAGGCAACAATAACTCCGTTAAATATAATATCTAACATTTATTGTATTTCAATATACAGTGCGTTGGCGCAGTGGGTTTAACAAGCCCGCACTGAGTTGCATATCACAGAGGTTTAACATCATCACACAGTTTAACATCATCAAACATTCTAAGCAAACTATCTAGCATATGTCTATGAACCCCAAATACACATGGGTCTAAACTATTGAGTCCCTCTAAGGCAGGCCCTGTTGCCTCTTCGATGTCCCGTCTCTCTCTGCCGATCCACACGTGTCGCAATCCGACACGGGTGGTAACTCTGTTCGAGTTCCTCGTGAACCCCGCAATAGGCGGGCCACATCAGTGTCCACGGGACAGTGGACTCACTGACCAGTCCTTCGAGAAGGTTCTGGAATACTCTGGCCTTCGAGGGTCTTATTTCTTTCCCTTGGGCGGGAGTTGTAGCCCTTGGCTAATATCTATTAACTAATGTTGGTTTACCGGATAATGTGGATAATGTGAGGCTGTGACAGTAATCTTTCCTGAGGTCTTTGGGGATAGTCTCTATGACTTTCAGAGGTTCCCCTGACAAACTCCTCATGTAAATAATATTCCATTCAGACATTGGGACCTGGTAATGGTCCATTAAAGTTTCAAAATTTTGGGTGAAGGCTGCAATGCAGTCACCTGAGGTATAATTTCTTACAATACCTTGATACTTTTTATACTGGTTTTCTTTCTCCAGTCTCTCAGATCTCTTAGACTCTTTATTTATGGCAGTTTCAGTCTCAAGTTGTTTAATTTTTAGTTGTACCTCAAGCTCTTCTCTTTTACTCTGAGCTGAGATCTCTGCCTTCTTCAGTTCGATATCTAACTCTGCTTGCTTTGTTTTTGCAGATAGTTCTAGCTCTGATTGCTTTAAGGCTGTTGCTGCCTCTGCCTGTTTTAAGGCTATTTCTGCTTCCTTGGCAGCTCTTTCAGTCTCTGCTTGCTTTAATGCTCTTTCAGCCGCTCGTTCGTCGCGTTCCATCGCTTTCTCTCGAAGGTGTTCCGAATACTTAGCCTCACTCCACTTTGTCAACTCATCACCTGTTAACTTCAACTTCAAACCCA
>JACEFZ010015843.1:12500-82500 GCA_014155875.1 Cepaea nemoralis
ATGTTGATTCCTAGGCTAGATTACGCTCATCAGCACGCCACGACTTTCTGAGCGACCGGCTCCATACTCTCAAAGTCACTTTTGCGATTCGAACCACTGCTAATTCTCGTCGCGTCACGTGACGAGAGTATTCGGGGTTAGCGGAGAAAGCTGCTAACCCCTCGGCCACGGAGCCGGCATCTATATGTAATCACACGACTTAAAAACAATAAGGCAACTGGGACTGATGGAATTGCTGCTGAATTTATAAAGGCAGGTGGCCATGCATTACATCTAAAGCTATACGAACTAATAATAAAAATCTGGAGGACAGAAGAATTACCCCATGACTGGAAAGAGTCATTATTGATACCTATCTTTAAGAAAGGAGACAAGTTCCAATGTGGAAATTATAGAGGAATATCACTACTGTCCACAAGCTATAAGATACTATCCGCAGTATTACTAAATAGACTAAAACCATATTCAGAAGACATATTAGGTGACTACCAGGCGGGTTTTAGACAAAACAGATCAACAATAGATCAGATATTTATCTTACGACAAAAAGCCGAGAAACATTGGGAATATAAAAGAGATCTCCATAACATTTTTGTGGATTTTAAAAAGGCTTATGATAGTGTCCATAGGAATAGTCTATGGAATGTTATGCAGGAATTTGGAATACCAAGGAAGTTAATTAACATGACCAAACTATGCATGGAAGATACTTATAATATAGTAACATATAAAGGCAGGAAATCAGACCCCTTCCAAATAACATCTGGCTTGAAACAGGGTGATGCACTATCGCCGCTACTCTTCAATCTGGCTCTAGAGAAAGTTGTAAGGAAGGTAAAGGAGGAATGTGATATTGGAGGAACATCCAAGCTGCTTGGTTATGCAGATGATATAGATATTATAGGGCAAAGTGAACAAAAGACATTAGAAATATTGACTCACTTAAAGGAAAAAGCCCAACAGATGGGGCTGGTTATCAACCAAGATAAGACAGAATATATGGTAATTTCAAGAGACGGAATGGCTAAAAACTCTGGCCACATACAAATAGATAATATGACCATTAAAAGAACGGAAACATACAAATACCTGGGTACAATCTTCAACTGCTCCAACATCATAAGGGAAGAAATACAAACTAGAATCAACTCTGGAAATAAGATATACTATGCACTACAACATCTACTAAAATCAAAGGCGCTATCTCGTAACACCAAAATCACAATATACAAAACACTGATCAGACCAGTTGTGCTGTATGGCTCTGAAACCTGGAGTACAACGAAAGGAGACGAAGCCTTGTTACAAACCTTTGAGAACAAAATTTTAAGACGCATCTTTGGACCCATTAGGGATACACAAAGTGGAGAGTGGAAAAGAAGAAGTAACAAAGACATTTATGATTTGTTTAAGTCCCCGCTAATCACTGGTATCATGAAGGCTAATAGACTACAATGGCTGGGGCATATAGAAAGAATGGAAGATAATAGGGAAACAAAACTCGCTTACACTCAGGAAATAAATGACCGTAGACCCCGAGGTAGACCAAGAAGGCGGTGGAGAGATAATATACATACAGACCTACAAGCACTTGGAATCAACGACTGGCAAGAGAAGGTCCACCAGAGAGACGAATGGAGACAGATTGTATTTGCAGCAAAGAACCTCAATGGCTCGGAATGCTGAAGAAGAAGAAGAAGAAGAAGAAGACTATCTCAGTACGGATTATCTTCCCCCTTAATAATAATAGAGATAATAATAATAATAACAAAACCCTAGTATAACAGCCAGTCCCCTTTTGGTAGGCCAGTATATTCCACATGGCTAATAACAAGTGTCAGACCATTATCTAATTTTACTGTGTCGTGTAGTTTTGATGTTCGCATTTTGCCCATGCCTTTATAATGCATATCTTTTTTATTGTTGCTGTTCTCTGTTAGCCTTGAATGATGTGTGAATGAAATACTGTATGAAAGAGAGTGAGAGAAGGGCAGAATGTTAGACGGGCCTACGTGCCCAATTCTTAACCCTTTGAAAATAAATAAATAAAGTTTGTTCGTTCTTCTTCTTCTTCTTCTTCTTCTTCTTCTTCTTCTTCTTCTTCTTCTTCTTCTTCTTCTTCTTCTTCTTCTTCTTCTTCCTTCTTCTTCTTCTTCTTCTTCTTCTTCTTCTTCTTCTTCTTCTTCTTCTTCTTCTTCTTCTTCTTCTTCTTCTTCTTCTTCTTCTTCTTCTTCTTCTTCTTCTTCTTCTTCTTCTTCTTCTTCTTCTTCTACTTCTTCTTCTTCTTCTTCTTCTTCTTCTTCTTCTTCTTCTTCTTCTTCTTCTTCTTCTTCTTCTTCTTCTTCTTCTTCTTCTTCTTCTTCTTCTTCTTCTTCTTCTTCTTCTTCTTCTTCTTCTTCTTCTTCTTCTTCTTCTTCTTCTTCTTCTTCTTCTTCTTCTTCTTCTTCTTCTTCTTCTTCTTCTTCTTCTTCTTCTTCTTCTTCTTCTTCTTCTTCTTCTTCTTCTTCTTCTTCTTCTTCTTCTTCTTCTTCTTCTTCTTCTTCTTCTTCTTCTTCTTCTTCTTCTTCTTCTTCTTCTTCTTCATGGATGAATACGTGAGTGGGTGGATGTGTGTGAGAGATGAGTGTATGGTTGGAGGATGTGTGTGTTTATGGGAAGATGTGTGTGAGCGGCGGATGTGTGTGGGTGGGGTATATGTGGGTGGTGGGGTGTGTGTGGGTGGGAGGTGTGTGTTTTTTGGGTGTTTATGGTGGGGGATATGTGTGGGCAGGTGGGGAGATGTGTTTGTGGGTGGGGATGTGTGTATAGGTGGGGGATGTGTAGTTGAGAGGTGGCGGATATTGGGTGGGTGAGTGGGTTTAGGTTGGCTGATGTGTGTGTGGGTGGGGAAAATTGTGATGGTGCGGGATGTATGTGTGGATAGGTGCGGGATGTGAGCGTTGACGGGGGTATGTGTGTGTGGTCTTGTGATGTGTGTTTTGCTGGGTGGTTGCGGGTGTGTGGGTGGGTAGTGGAGAATAGGGGTGGGTGTGTGCGTGTCGGTTATGGGATGGGTGGGGGATGTATGTGTGGGTGGGGAAATGTGTGTTGGTGGGGGATCAGTGGGTGGGTGGCGGCATGTATGTTTGCCGGAGTCTGTGTGAGTGCGTGGAGGTATGTGAGGGTGGGTGGGGGATGTGTCTCACTGTCACGAGATCGCCATGAGTTAACCAGATAATGATAATACAGAAAGTTTGCTTAGAGCATATTTTCTAGGCCACAACAGTTGTACAAAATACAGATAGAACCCGCCAGATCCTGGTTACAATCAGATATCAGACCATCCCGGGTCGGGAAAAAATAACAGCTGCAGATGTGTAGGGGAAGTGAGTGAGATGAATCTATACACCACTTTGACAGTTCATAAACAGGTCGGATTGAAAGCGGAAGTGGCCAGCTCGGGAGAAAACAGTCCGTCTGTCATTTAGAGTTCTGGACATCAAGCGAAATGGCGGCTGGGGTTGTCACCACTCGACAGAAGATTGGCGGTTTGTTGTGGAACCAGTTGTTGGGAGCATACAGGAACTCGCTAGCTTGTTGTGGGAGTCAAAACAAGTGATGACAACTCTGACATTGATTGAGCCAGGGAAGATAGATTCCTGACAAGGGATGATCTGCCCAAAATAACACCTGTGTGGACATAAAGAATAACGTCACGTGACCAATTTTAGACGTTTGCCAAAAACCTTATTTGGGGACAATGAGTGTTGACCAAAACAGTGGATTAGGATTGTCGTGTTTTGTGGGAGAGCTCTACAGTGTTAGATTAATTTTAAATTAACTAGCATGTGTCGTTATGGCAAAGTGTAGCAGCCATCCAGGACTGAGGCGGGTTTGCATAAGGTAGTCAATATAGTCTATTTAGGCCTAATTAATATAGGCAGTAGTCTTGTTAAAACTAGAGTGTGATGATTAGCACTGTTAGTTGAAAACTAGTTAGAGTAGTGAAGTTATAATTGGCTCTGCTAGGGTGAATAGGATAGCGGGGTGATATTTGGAGAGATTTAAGATGGGTTGGGAGATGGGGAAAGTGCTCAATGGGGAGGGATCTTTCAATGGTTTGCCCACTGAAGTTGTGCACTCTGTTTATGAGTCTTTCCTTGTCATCGCCTGATTCGGACGTAGGTGAGGAGCTAATATGCTCTATGACAGAGTTTAGTTAGCTGTAAAATAACTGAGCAAGGCAATAAGGCTTACACTCAGCCGGTAGGATCAGTGACTAGTACTATCACCAGATGTGTTGTTTCTCTCACAGGTTCCCTACCAGTTACGAGGAAGTTCAACACTGGGTTTGATGAAGTGCAACTTCAATTAGACATAACACCAGTTGGACACTCAAATGTTTCTTACTAAAAAGGAATAACGTCCGAGAAGAAAGATGGTATTATGTTTACGCTGGACTCATAATCAGGAGGGTTCACCATAACATGACTCAGAATAGCCAACCAATATAACGATTCCTGCGTGTTAAGGTTCACCTAAGATGGGTGATGATTGTTGATGCAACACACAGCATAGAACATTGGTACCTAAACAAGAACATTAAAATATAATAGTCACATGGTGTGATATATTCTAGTGAAATAATTCAAAAGACATGATACCTGAACCTAGATAGACACTAGTTAGGTTCAAGTATATTAACAATAACAGTGATACCTAAATACTCACTACAAAGGATTTGTGCATTCTTTAAGAACGATAGGAAATTATGTGCATTGGGCAACCGGTCCATGATCAGCTGTAATTTACAAACAATATCTATTTCGGATGATCAGGAAGATGGATTACCAGGTAGCTACAGATGAAAGTCGGTGTCCGGCAGGAGAGATACAGTACCGGGTGAGATGGACTTGTTCTGACTTAACGTGCTGTGGTGTGTCCTTGCAAGGATGAACTGACTATGCTATTATCTGAGAGTCCAATCCTACACACATTATAGAACACATCACACATTTTCTTCACATACACGTCTCATATACGTTACACTTTTCTTTTAATAAATTAATCTTTATTAATTTTTAGAAGCAAGAGTTGTTGAATATGTTGCGTTGGGGAAGTATGAGAGGGGGCATAGTACGACAGTGAGAGAGTGATAGGATAAGGTGTCCACGGGCTGATGGAGTGTGTTGGACGGAAGCTGGTGGATTCTCCAGGATATTGATAAAGGGAAAAACAATTATAATGTGGGTGTTGACTCCCCTCACTCCCGGGACGACACTTTAAAGGAAGACACGACACTCACAACATTGCAATATGCACTGTTTATGTTTACAACTTTCATTTGACAATGTTTTTTTCCCTCATGTGAATGTACCATGCGTAATATGCATTGTTTATGCTTACAAAATCCATTTGACAATGTTTTTTTTTCCCTATGTAAATGTAAGGGGAAAAAAAAAAAAAAAGAAAAAAAAGACAATGTAAATGTAACATGCACATTTGATGAATGAAAGATGAGTGATCGAAAGGGCCGAATGTAAGACGGGCCTGCGTGCCCAATTTGTTACCCTTTTAAAATAAATTTTGTTTGTTCGTTCGTTCGTTCGTTCGTTCGTTCGTTCGTCGTTCGTTCGTTCGTTCGTTCTTCTTCTTCTTCTTCTTCTTCTTCTTCTTCTTCTTCTTCTTCTTCTTCTTCTTCTTCTTCTTCTTCTTCTTCTTCTTCTTCTTCTTCTTCTTCTTCTTCTTCTTCTTCTTCTATTCCACATGGCTAATAACAAGTGTCACACCATTAGCTAATATTACTAAGTCGTATGGTCTTGATGTTCGCATTTTGCCTGTGCCTGTATAATGTATATCTTTTATATTGTTGCTGTTCTCTGATAGCCTTGAATGATGTGTGAATGAAATAATGTATGAAAGAGAGTGATAGAAGTGCAGAATGTTAGACGGGCCTGCGTGCCCAATTCTTAACCCTTTGAAAATAAAGTTTGTTCGTTCGTTCGTTTTTCTTCTTCTTCTTTTCCTCCTCCTCCTCCTCCTCACCACCACCACCACCACCACCACCACCACCACCACCACCACCACCACCACCACCACCACCACCACCGTCATCATCATCATCATCATCATCATCATTTTCGTACACCTTCAAACGCCAACCTGAATTCATCTAAAGAAATGTTTAGTTTGAGGTATCTAAATTGTCTTATCCATCAATTGTATGTATGTTTCCTGCCTTGATTCTTTGTTCCAATTCCCCCACACAAACAGACCATTGATGTTCCCCAGTGGATATTTCTTTGTTCCTTTAGCTATTGGATTGTCTGTCTTCAGTGTCGTTGCGTCCTTCGCCTGTCTTATTTCTCATTAACACAAACGTAAGGACGTGACTGTCGCGTCTAATATAATACTTTACCTCAGAAGTCGAAGTGGGTTCGCCTGATGGCGAGGGACACTGGTAATAGGGAAAGCTAATTAACACGCAAAAATTACTCCAGTACACGTGTATGGACTACGCTTGATTTCAAAGAGAGCGGGAAAAATAAAATACCGTTTTATATTAGTCTCTATCTGGAACAATAAATCGTATTACTTAAGATCACACGCTTGGTGCTAACCAGATCTATTCAACACGACAGCGAACAAGCCCAGTGAATGTTATGTCTGATTCCCAAATAAAAAACAATGCACTCAGACTGAAAGAAAAACATGCGGTTTGGACCGGGGACGATAGAATGGCGTCTGGAGAAAACTAGGATTACGGCCGGGAGCTTGTGTTTACAGCTGGCGTTCTGGCTCAAGCTGTGATCTGGTATACACAACCAGGCGAACTCTCGCTGCGGGATCCCACATCGCACAGATATCCGTGCTCGGTGGCTGCCGAGACAGACATACAAACAAAACTGTATTTGCGCTTTATAAACTTCGCCAATCATTAAGCATTGGGAAATACAGGGAATGGTCAAAATGGCGGAAGATCAGGGGAATTCTCAGATTAATACATAGTTTTTTGCATATCCTATTTGCAGGACATTGCAGTTAACACCAGCATTTTTCAGCTGCCGTTGATGTCTTGGCAAGTTTTACGTTCAGTAGATTGCCATTGCTTTCTGAACAACCGGCTCACACACCTTTCCGTAAGAAACCAACGCGACGCGATCCGCTGCCGAATCTCGCGCAGCTGTGTTTCGTACGTGGGTATACGGGATTACAAACAGCATCCTTAACGCCTTCGTCAGGAAGACCGGCAATACATACTGTAGGCCGGGATATTAGGCTGCATTACTGCTGTCCCTTGCAGGACGTTGCAGTCAACACCAGCATTTGTCAGCTACTGTTGATGTACTAGGCAAATGTTTACGTTCAGTAGTTTGCCATTGCTTTCTGAACGACCGGCTCCCATACCAACACGTTTTAACACAACGCGACATGGTCTGCTGCACAAATCGGTCTTTGCTGCTTTTCGAACGTCTCGTAAGCGGCTCACGAACCGCGTTCGCAAGCCTTTGGCCACGGAGCCCGGCATTTATATTTATATTACCAATATATACAAGCTATAATAAATGGCAAATCAAAAGAAATTGAACATAGCACACAACTAGGTTTGAGATATGAATTGTTGCTGTAATCTAGTTACCAAGTAACAGTATATGACAACAAGCAATGATGTACAAACCAGACGGCCGATCACGTAAACGATGGACGGAGGGAATAGCAGAGTTCACGAGACAATCTATACATGAAGCCCATAAGCGGGCACTCTCCCACTGTTTATACTTCACCTCGACACCGCAAGGTACAAGAGGAACATGATGAGACGAGATGATGACTAATCTGGTTTGTTTGTTTTTAATACGTTAACCGTTAAATTATCATCATCCCCTTCTTCTTTGTCTTCTTCTTCTTTCCTGTTCAAAATTAAAAGCACCCATAAAACAGGCATAGCTGATGATAAACAGGTTTGTTGTCAGGGCCAGGCTAATTATATTCTATATACAGCTGTTTGTGCGGGGGAAATGCTAACTATTCTGTATACGATTGTTCATTAGTGGTCAGTTTGTATCCACGGCAAAGTTAACTATTTTTTAGAAACCTGACCATCAATGGTCAGTTATTACTTAGTCTTTGCCCCTAGAAACCAGACTGTCAGAGTCCTATTTAGTAGCTCTGTCTAGCTCGCTGGACTTTGACAGGCAAATTACATCTACAACACATCTACTAAGAACACATGAATGCAATCGGAAACTGGCAGGAGCTATCTCCTGAACAATCATTTATTACAATATATATTACAGGCTGACACCATAGTCGCACTTCACGCTCAAACAATCGTTCACCACTAACAGCCACGCACTAGCTCACAATGGCGATCTTTACACTGTCGCCCGCATGATCATTCACAATCACAACTTCACATCATCCCGCACATATCACAGTTAGTACATTCCTCGAATATCACTACACAACTTTCATCTCCATCTATCCGTCACAACCACTATCGTTCTATCGTTCTAGCGTTCTCTAGATCTCCACACGTCCGTCTCTATTCGCTGCCTCACACACACTGCCTCTCTCCTGGTTGACCTTCCCACATCACGTGGCTCTATTCACGGGATTCTTGCCTGACCGTCCGCTAGCCAAGCCGTGGCGTCTCTTACTGCCCTTTACCTCAGTCATGCTTACACTGACTCTCGCTTACATACCAGCGCTTACATTCTTCCTTACACATGTCATATAAGACCATGACATTCTCCCCCCGCACAACCAATGTGGCACTTACTCTTAGATATGTGACACATTCTGCTGTTGTTACTCTTGGTACATCTTTCTAACCTTGTCAGGGGATTATATGATCATAAGTATACGCTTGCGTCCCTTTTTGCTCCGATCTTTTCCGAGATTAACTTCAAACATTGTTCTCTCTTTTTCAGTATTGAGGTTTCTCTCAAGGTTTTGTCGTGGTCTGACAAATGTTCTGGTTGGGTCTACTTGTCATACCTCGTTATATTATTCAACCACCACTCCGTGACATTACATTCTGTTCATATTTCTCAATCGATTGTCTGTGCATTCTCATCTCATAGTTATTGTAGCTATGCTGGTTTAAGGATTCTCCATTGGTTTGATCATTGGCACCTTGCCGTCTTGACAGACGATAGTTTGTGCTTTAAAAAGGCATAATAACTTTTAACTATGGCGGTAGCGAGTGTGACTGATAAGGCCAATTTGCGCTGTAAATGTCCGTTCACAGTGGGTGCATGTGAACACGTGGTCATTTCCACCATCATGCACCATCTTACGTCTCAAACGCTTGAGTGTGTGACTTTTCTGCAATAATTTTCTCCTTTGACTTTATTCCATTTCTGATATTTGCCCTCCATGCAACACGTTCAGCGGCGACTTGCTCCCAATGTGCATTATCAATGCCTGTATCAATCATGTCCCGCTTACACACATCTTTGTATCGTAGTAGAGGCCGACCCTGAGATCTCTTACCCATCTGTAATTCACCAAAAAAGATATCCTTTGGTATTCTACCATCATCCATCCTCCTAAGATGTCCTATCCATCTAAGTCTACGAAGACTGAGCATGGAATAAACTGTCACACAACCTGATCTTTCCAATACTTCAGTATTTGTGATTTTGTCTTGCCACTTAATACCAAGAATTCTTCGCAGACACCGCATATGAAAGCTGTTTAAAGTTGTTCTCTTGGTGTGAGTAAGTTGTCCAGGTTTCACTGCCATAGAGAAGAGTACTAAGGACACAGGCTTGATAGACAAGGACTTTTGTTTTGGCAGTAAGCTTCCTGTTCTCCCAGACTCTTTTTCTTAACCTGTTCATTGTTGTTGCTGCCTTACCAATCCGGATGTTGATTTCCTGATCTAGGGATAATTTGCTATTTACCACTGATCCTAGATATGTAAAATGGTCTACTATCTCTAGTTCAGCGTCGTCAATAAAGATTGATGGTACCCCATGTGCACCTTGTGACATAATCTGTGTCTTCTTTTTGCTAATTGTTAAACCAAATTCAGAACAAGCATTGGAGAATGCAGATAGTAGACATTGCAATTCTTCCTCAGAGTGGGTCGTAACTGCAGCATCATCTGCAAAAAAGCAACTCTCTGATCAGTACCCTCCTAATTTTGGTCTTAGCCTTCAATCTCTGAGCATTGTAGAGGCCGCCATCTGAGCGTGAGTGAATGTATATACCACCATCCTGATCATGAAATGCATATTTCAGTAGAAGTGAAAAGTATATTCCAAAGAGGGTGGGAGCTAGTACACAACCTTGCTTAACTCCACTCTTGATTTCAAATTCTTCAGAAGTTGCACCATCAAACTTGATTATACCCTTCATGCCTGTGTGGAACGATTCCACAATGGACAGAAGAGTTGGTGGGCAGCCAATCTTCTTTAGTGCCTTGAACAGACCCTCACGACTGACCAAATCAAATGCCTTTGTGAGGTCGATGAAGGCAATAAACAGTGGTTGATTCTGTTCACGGCATTTTTCTTGCATTTGTCGCAATGAGAATATCATATCAGTGGTAGACCGGTTCTGGTCGAAAGCCACACTGTGATTCGGGGTAGACTTGATCTCCTAGGACTTGAAGTCTGCGCAGAACAATTCTGGCAAATACTTTTCCAACAATACACAGAAGTGAGATACCCCTATAGTTGTTACAGTCGCTCCGATCGCCCTTGTTCTTGTACAGTGTTATGATGCTTGAAATTGGTTTATGCCTCAAATAAGGCTACAACTTCCTCTTACAGCATTCTTAAATTTCCTCTCTATTCAGACGTGGTTCCCCTCGTCTCTATTTAATGCACACTACTCGATTCTTTATGAGCACGCTATGTCAATGTTGTGGTCATGGTTCGAATATAATTCATGTATGTCATAGTCCCCCTTACCTCATCTTATGTCGGACCGTGAGTTGTTTCCCTTTGTGAGCACACCTTGTTTACTGTTATGGAGAGTAGTTATTAATCTCTTTGGTTGGGATCACCCTGTTGGTATATTCCTTCTGGTTACCATATTCTGATGTTAATTCTATATCACTATTGCTAAGCGTCATTCGTCGGGCTATCCAGCATACGCGAAGGCAAGTTTGATAACAATCGCGCATTGGGATTGCCAGGCGTTGATTCTTAGCATTACAACTTATTCTATTCGCCACTATACCTACGCTCATATGTACATATCACATTATAACAATACAAAGTATTATAATAATAAAATTAGACATTGGATGTCATACAGTTAATACATATACAATAAAATATACATCATTGATGCCTTTATGCACACATAGGATACCGTTCTTGTCCTGTGGAAGTTATGCACACGTAATTAAATCACTCGTGTTCAATGTTCGTTTCCGTGCTGAAATGTTTGGCATGTCTTCTCTCGCATACGATTATTGACGTCTTCTGTATACCATGATATTGTCTTTCCTTCTGTATAGTGCTTAAGACTGTTCACCAAGTTTAGCCAATTTGTAAGTTCATTTTGTAAAATTGCTGGAATTCACACGTATAAAACACGAATTAATTTTGAGTGTGGCCAAGTGTATGTCTTTGCCATAGTTTGTAGGTTGGCATCTGGTTCATTAAACTGCTCATTAGAAATGAATGTCTGTACTTGTGAAGCTGTCGTCGTTGTTCGTCGATTTCAAAAGGTAGATTCTGTAGATACTCGTTTGAAAACAAAGTCAATATGGGTATATCTTACTGTTTTGCCGGTGACACTTTCCCGTTGAAGGACCTTTCATGTTGGTCTATACAATGACGTGTGCTAGTATCATAGCGCTGGAGTCGTACAGCAGACAAGGCAACTCTGGAGTTATTGGATCTAAGGATATAAAGTGGGTTACGGTTAAAATTTTCCGAAGGGTGGGGGTTTTCAATTTTCATGTTGAGATCATTTTGAGTGCTATCTCCAAACCTGCACTCGTACATGTGTATATACATTCAATAGTTCAAACAATAATAATACACCATGTATAGTTTTGAAAAGTAATCGTGCATGTTTGTATGCTTTTCTGCAATTTGTGTCTATTTTCCAAAATATGTAGGGTAATTTATTGCTGATTTTTGTCAGTAATTCCACCGACTGATGATTTACATTGTTCAGCATAAGTATGTGTCTGAGTTGATTTGACATAGTGTTTAGCAGTGGTAACACCAAACTTTGGTTCAACAGTAATGATATAAGTAACAAAGTTTGCTGGTTTGTCATGAGTAATATCATCTGTGTTGCGTCATGATAATGTGGAAATAAAACTGTCTGTGAAGACATTTGTTTTGTATTTACAATGAGTAGTGCAAGTATAACCATCCACTGTGTGCACTTGGTTATGTGTGTAGTTAATAGGGAGTACATGGAGTATAGTATGTCACATAATGATTTGTGATCTTTCCTTGCCCTTGTGAAATGCTTGTTTTCTGCACCTTTTTCTTTGTGATGATACACACCAGTTTCTGTTTCTTCTTGTTGTAAGATGGTATGGTGTGGTACTTTGTTCTTTTCATCATGTTGTTGTATGATGAGTGGTGTAGTTAAGGCAGTACTTGTTGTGGTGTTAACCTTTTCCCCTGTGTGAGTTTTGGGCTCTGTGTAGTCTGTCACATTTAATACATTTCCAATTAATAAATCACAACATGGATTGTCTAATAAAGCACAAGTTACTCTGCCTGATAGGAAAGGTGATTTTATATTGGCCCATGCCATGGGATATTTCTCTATTGTCCCTGAAACAGTTTTGCAATAGATGTACTCATCTAGGTAGTCTTTAGGATCAGCTAGGGTCTTCCGAAGACCGATAAGACAGGACCCTGTGTCGCGTACACATGTGCATACTGTGTCATTGATGTAACCTTCATGGAATGTTAGTTTTCCTAACGACAGTCTTGAGGTTTTGTTCATTTCCTCACATTCTTGTTGAGTATTGACCTCTTTACATAAGGAATGAGGCTGAGTGATGTTAACAACATTATTAAAATATGGTACAAAGTCTGATGGGTAAAACTCAGTTTGTTCTGAATTTGCAGTGTTTGGTCTTGTTTTCGTCCCTGTGATGTTTACTTTTTCTAAGTTCTTTGCTGAACTGTCTGTTGTAATGTTTATGGCTGCATTTGCTTTTGCTATCTGTATTCTTTTTACCCCTTCACATTCAAAACGTCTATGGCCATAAGCAAGGCAAAAATGACATTTTGTTCTATATTTCCTTTGATTTACCTTCCCCAGTTTTTGTGCTATTATAGTATTTAGGTATTCTTGATAAGTGGGATTCTTATCGCATATTCCATTTTCTGTATGTGGAGTGCTACAATGTTTGCACAGTACTGGTTTTGTTTTCTGTGGTTTGTTTTGACAATCTGTGGCTGCAGATGCCGTTGCTTTCACAAGCAATCAAAATTAATCAACTTATCTTTCTCTGCTGACTACTCGAACGCTTGATGTACAGGAACGTGATTCTCGTGTTGGTTACGGCTGACCTGGTCTGGTTACGTCGGTCGCTTTGTAGAATTGAAACCTGCTGTGGAAAGAAATGATGTTATTTTCGTTCTGACTCTATTAACACATCTTTACTTTACAATTTCTAATATATATTATGGAATAGGTCTTCCTCTTCTTTACAAAAGTAGCGTTCTTTTGTGCGTTCTACATGAGCATGTGGTTCATGTGTACTTCTGACACCATTATACCTGTCAGAGTCCTATTTAGTAGCTCTGTCTAGCTCGCTGGACTTTGACAGGCAAATTACATCTACAACACATCTACTAAGAACACATGAATGCAATCGGAAACTGGCAGGAGCTATCTCCTGAACAATCATTTATTACAATATATATTACAGGCTGACACCATAGTCGCACTTCACGCTCAAACAATCGTTCACCACTAACAGCCACGCACTAGCTCACAATGGCGATCTTTACACTGTCGCCCGCATGATCATTCACAATCACAACTCCACATCATCCCGCACATATCACAGTTAGTACATTCCTCGAATATCACTACACAACTTTCATCTCCACCTATCCGTCACAACCACTATCGTTCTATCGTTCTAGCGTTCTCTAGATCTCCACACGTCCGTCTCTATTCGCTGCCTCACACACACTGACTCTCTCCTGGTTGACCTTCCCACATCACGTGGCTCTGTTCACGGGATTCTTGCCTGACCGTCCGCTAGCCAAGCCGTGGCGTCTCTTACTGCCCTTTACCTCAGCTATGCTTACACTGACTCTCGCTTACATACCGGCACTTACATTCTTCCTTACACATGTCATATAAGACCATGACACAGACCATCAATGGTCAGTTATTACTTAATCTTTGTCCCAGACAACTGTCACTTTAACTCGTCTTGGCCACACAATTATTCACTTAAACACATGTAACCCAGACTGTAGTCACTTTTAACTCCTTTCGTCGCTACAGCCACAAAAGTATCATCGTTGGCACAGCCATCAATTCCTGTTTTTCGGACAATTCTAGCAGGAGCAACGTAAACGTGCATTTAATTACAATAATAAGCTTTATTCATCAGACGGAAATCAACACTGCATCCGATACAACACTGAAACGTTATTTGACAAAAATGTTGACTTCTCGTCCTTGACTTAGGGATGGGAATTACAAGTACCTCAGAAGTCGTAGAGGGTTCGAACGAACGAACTAACGAACAAACTTTATTTTCAAAGGGTTAAGAATTGGGCACAGCAGGCCCGTCTAACATTCTGCCCTTCTATCACTCTCTTTCATACATTATTTCATTCACACATCATTCAAGGCTAACAGAGAACAGCAACAATATAAAAGATATGCATTAAAAAGGCATGGGCAAAATGCGAACATCAATACTGCACGACTCAGTAATATTAGATAATGGTCTGACACTTGTTATTAGCCATTCGACTGATGGCGAGGGACACTGGTAATAGGGAAAGCTAATCCACACACAAAAACCAGCGCAGTGCAATAGAAGTAGTGGCAATTGTACGGACTACACCTGTATTCAAAGCGAGCGAGCGAGCGAAAAAAAACTCCACTTCTATGTGTTATCCTTTCTCCATGGAGTTAAGTTTGCTGCCCGACTCTTGTCCTGTTGGGGTCGCTAGCCATTTTCACATGAACTATTATAATGACATTCGCCACTAGAAGTGGCTATAATAGCCGAAACTGACCACACTCCGCTAGAATGGCTTCAGTAGTTGAGTCTAGCAATCGTGATTAAATGACCTACATAGCTTACAGAGGCCAGCGCGGTCTACAGCTCTAGCGATTACAACTCCTGTCCGTTGGCGGCGGGGTAGCGGGTTTCATCCTCTACACCGGTCACTTGAACTTAAACGTCTATTTCTCGATCAGACAGCAATGGCGAACGCTTTATAGTCCATGCCGTATGGCGTTGGTGATGATGCCTATCAACAGCTTTCTGTCGTTTTTGCTACGAGTCATTTCTGATGCCGACGTTGCTCCATGCCGTGATTTCGAACTGTCCAACATCTTCTCACTTGCTGGCAAACTACTGAACGTGTGTAGTATACATCTTGAAAACCGCCACATCGCTGTTTGAATTTCCCCACATTACCCTCCAGTTAGCAATAGCGCCAATAACCACCACCATCAGAATTAAATTCAAATTTTTAAAAAAATGAAGGAATTAGCGCCTATAGTTTAAGAAGAAAGATGAAATTTACATAATCTTAAATTGAAAAAGAGCGCTGATTTGAAAAGAGAACGACAATATTCTAAATATAGCCGAAAAGGAGCTCAGCCATTGATCACGACACGGTATGACATCAGGGCCCAGTTGTGGAAGGGCATGAGAAAACAACAACCGAGAGGCTTTAAAATGGAGTGAAGACTGGCAGACGTTCAGTGTGTGTAAAACTAAAATCCACCAGCAATCTCTCAACAGGAGAAGGTCCACTGGAACTGACGGCCTGGTGTCCTCTACTCAACAATCCATCTGAAGTTTACCCAACTCCAATAGAGGAAGAGAGAGAAGTGCCGGCCTACTAAGCAGCCAGCGAACTAGGAAAGCCAATAACCTAGTCTGGAGCCTGAAACCTGATGACGCTATGCTTGAAGAAGACATTCAACTATGTTGAAGGTAAACACACTGTAATATTAAGTTAGTTATGCTCCTTTCCCAGAAAATGGCAAGTTGGTGTGCTGTAAAAATGTGGTTGGTCCTTAAGAACATACTTCAGGAGAGACTAAGCACTATATTCAGAGGTCGTAGTTCGTAGATAATCCGTGCACTAGGTTAACCCATAGTGAGGGGTTTGTTCTAGTTATGCAGCTTCTATGTAAGCATAAACTGTATGCCTAGGTTGTGCACTTTTACTCATTAAGCAGTTAAGCTAAGTCAGTAGTGATTTAGGAGTTAGTGTTAACTTAGGATTTAGGATGTTAGAACCCATAGTTCAGTAGCAAGGAACTATCTTAAATGTGCAATCACTAGTTAGGAGGAATTAGTGTAATTCGTCCTAGAAACAGTACATGGGCACATTAAATGTTAAATAGTTCCCTAGGTGTTATCATAAAATCCTGTGTGTTCTATGGAGGCATTCATGTGGTGATTCAATTGTGTCTTCATCGGTGTTAAATATATGAATTTATCTTTTAACTTATTGATTGTGAGTGACATAATTATGCCTATTCAGCATCCATGCAAGTATGTTTATTTATGATTTACGATGAATTGGGTGAGGAAAAGTGACATACAGATGATGAGTATGATCAATCAATCAATCATCTGATAGTAGGCAATCTGATGCATACTGCCAT
This sequence comes from Cepaea nemoralis, assembly GCA_014155875.1. NCBI lineage: Eukaryota > Metazoa > Mollusca > Gastropoda > Stylommatophora > Helicidae > Cepaea > Cepaea nemoralis. The sequence continues at coordinate 29,301 of JACEFZ010015843.1, forward strand.
GTCTATCAGAGTAGAAGATGATAGTGGTACACATGCACTAATTGATAATTTAGAGTGCTTCGGCGCACGACGCCACTCTGTATTCCATACCACTCATTTTACAATTATATGGTTTTGTTTCCTGAATTGTGTTTGATGTATGATGATGATGAATTTTATAGATGAGTAAGGTAAAGGCATATACCAACATGTTGAAGAGGAACGAAGATGCTTCTCTTCAAGGCATTTGATTGGGAGGAACCCACCTGAATGTTATACAGGAGATGATGCCATAATGTACTTATATTGTTTATAAGTAAATACGCATTGCATTTAGGAATGAATTAAGACACTTAATGTGTGAAGCCTTTTCTTTAAATGGAAGGATAACTAGAGAAAATAATTATGCTACAAAGGGGAAGGTGAAAAATGCGTTATCAAATTCCTGAATCGATCAAGGTATTACTCAACCTTGAGACTATGGGGACAGGCATGGGCGAAGATGACACTGCTTATCTGGTAGTCTAAACCTTGAGCGCCCTGTAGTGGAGGACTGGATGGAGAGGAACCAGCTATGGAGTTGATAACTGTTGGGGGACACTAAGACCCTCTTCACCTTTGTTTATTTTTCCCTGGGGTCATAATTCCATTTTATTTATTTTCCCTTTTTTTTTCTTTGGGGTTTTTACCTTCTTCCATTTCTAATGATCATATAGATGCATTTAAGATATCAGTAGATAATATGTTGATGCTGGAATTTCAGGTAATGGTTAGATCCATCCAGATCCAGATATGACTCTTGATGGGAGCTCCTGACTGGATGTGATGATGAAGCCTTCTTCTTTGAAAGAACTTACAGGCAAGAGTGTCATCCAACCACAAAAACCAGGTAAACCTGTATCACCTTGAGGAAATCAGGGGAATTTTAGCTTGTACCTGGAATTGGAGAGACAACTCAACTATCAACATACCTGATCAGAATAACACTCACACAGTGGACCAACTGTATTTAATTTTACAGAACTCTTTTTACAAGTGGGTTCCAAAAACCCTGGAGTGGAGAAGCTCGAGTTCATGATCAAGACTCATTATTATTATAACTCCACTGATAGATGTATAGTATTTGTTCATCTGGGGAATTGGCGTTGATGTTTGTGTTTATTTCAAAACCAAGTGAATGATTGTGAGCTTAATGAGTATACATAATACCTTTGGACTGGATGATAATTTTTGGATTAAAATGGCCAAACCACAACACCAGTTTGTTGATTAATAAAATGTTACAGAAATGTCATTTCCACTCTTGAGTGTTACAAGAGTATTTACGTTAGCGTTGTTATTAATTAATATACCCTAGATATTAATTATTTAGCTGAGAGCAGAGAGGAAAGGAAACTCCACAAGAATATTATTATTATTCAAGGACATCTTTTCCTTGTTCACCTTAAGGACTTCCTTGGCTCTCATGGACTCTGTCTATGGACTTAAGCAATTGAGCCATTGAAGGTTATTAAAATTATAACGGGCAGGATCACATTGGGAGAGAGGAACTCTAGCTTTCCTCTATAACTTTGAGATTTTCCCTAAACATCGGCAACGTACAGTTGCCTGGACAGTCAACCCAGTGTTGATCACAACATCCGACAACGTACAGTTGCCTGGACAGTCAACTCCGTGTTGATCACAACATCCGACAACGTACAGTTGCCTGGACAGTCAATCTAGTGTTGATGACAACATCCGACAACGTACAGTTGCCTGGACAGTCAACCCAGTGTTGATCACAACATCCGACAACGTACAGTTGCCTGGACATTCAATCTAGTGTAGATCACAACATCCGACAACGTACAGTTGCCTGGACAGTCAATCTAGTGTTGATCACAACATCCGACAACGTACAGTTGCCTGGACAGTCAATCTAGTGTTGATGACAACATCCGACAACGTACAGTTGCCTGGACAGTCAACTCCGTGTAGATCACAACATCCGACAACGTACAGTTGCCTGGACAGTCAACCCAGTGTTGATGACAACATCCGACAACGTACAGTTGCCTGGACAGTCAACCTAGTGTTGATCACAACATCCGACAACGTACAGTTGCCTGGACAGTCAATCTAGTGTTGATCACAACATCCGACAACGTACAGTTGCCTGGACAGTCAACCCAGTGTTGATCACAACATCCGTCAACGTACAGTTGCCTGGACAGTCAACCTAGTGTTGATCACACGGTCCCGCACAGGACACGCACCATTCTTGATCTAGCGCACTTTCCATTCTAGTGTATCAACGAGGTACTTCTGTAATCTGCGTGTTGGGACTTTCCATTCTAGTGTATCAACGAGGCACTTCTGTAATCTGCAAGTTGGAACTTTCCATTCTAGTTTATCAACAAGGCACTTCTGTAATCTGGTGTCGAAACTTTCCTTTCCAGTTTATCAATTAGGCATTTCTGTAATATGCGTGTTAGAACTTCCCATTATAGTGTATCAGTGGAACATTTCTGTAATCTGTCTTTTGGAACTTTCCATTCTAGTGAATCAATGAGATACTTCTGTTATCTGCCTTATGGAACTTTCCATTATAGTGTATTAGTGAGACACTTCTGCAGTCTGCATGTTGGGACTTTTCATTCTAGTGTATCAGTGAAACACTTCTGTGATCTGCCTTTTGGAACTTTCCATTCTAATGTATCAATGAGACACTTCTGTAATCTGCTTGTTGGAACTTTCCATTCTAGTGTATCAACAAGACACTACTGTAATCTGCGTGTTGGAACTTTCCATTCTAATGTATCAATGAGAAACTTCTGTAATCTGCCTTTTGGAACTTTCCATTCTAGTGTATCAACGAGACACTTCTGTAATCTGCGTGTTGGAACTTTCCATTCTAGTGTATCAATCAGTGAGACACTTCTGTGATCTGCGTTTTGGAACTTTCCATTCTAATGTATCAATGAGACACTTCTGTAATCTGCTTGTTGGAACTTTCCATTCTAGTGTATCAACAAGACACTACTGTAATCTGCGTGTTGGAACTTTCCATTCTAGTGTATCAACAAGACACTACTGTAATCTGCGTGTTGGAACTTTCCATTCTAGTGTATCAACAAGACACTACTGTAATCTGGGTGTTGGAACTTTCCATTCCAGTTTATCAAAGAGGCACTTCTATACCTGTGTGTTGGAACTTTCCGTTCAAAGTCAACCTGAACTTCACATTGATATTACCAATAAGGATTGGAGAAACGAGCTTGTGAATGACGAAATCTTAGGTCCTAGACAAACAGCACAGTTAATCAACTGTAACGGAAGTCAGCATGGCAGAATGGTTAAAAGCGCTTGCTCTTAAACTTCCCTTGTGCTGATGCCGAGGTAACGTGTTCAACCCCTACACCGGTCAGTTGGACTAAAATGTTGACTTCTAGTCCTTGACTTGGGGTGTAAATTACAAGTACCTCAGAAGTCAGAATGGGTTCGTTCGATGGCGAAGGACGCTGGTAATAGGAAAAGCTAACCCAGACGCAAAAATCAGTCCAATGCATTAGAAGTAGTCACATGTGAATAGACTACACTTGACTTCAAAGCGAGAGAACACAAAAAGGTAACTAAGCACACAAAGGTGCAATTCTTGTTGAAGGAAATGATGTCCCTCAATAACATCATTAATCTAGCCATCAACCATCGTCTTTTGTGTTTGTGATACGAGTTTTAGGCGACCTCCAGACAGCATTTCCGTCTAATCTCAGGCATCCTGGGGCACGTAATTTGGCACGCTGGCGATTGCCTTCTAATCAACGTTTACTGTTTACAACCGTTAGTGATAAGGCCGTTACCAGAATCACGCAAACATGTCTGCCCTTCTGCGGGATCATGATGGTCGTCTTGATTCTAGCCAATCGTAATCTAGGCTGGTTGCTAGTGTTACATCCAGTGTAAACACATCAGTAGTCGTCTTGACAACTTCCGTGTACAGGAGGGGATGTGGTAGATTGAGGAGGTACTTTTAAAAATGGGATTACTGTGTGAGCTTTGAGAGGAGAAAAGACCACGATTCAAACTCGTGGGAGTGATCACGGCAAACTTACGTGCTCGCAAGGTCTCAGGAACTAAGTTCTACAATAGAGCAAGGCAATTCAGTGGGGAAAGGGAATGTACATTTTGTAACCGCTTTCCCTGGCAGACATATGTACGCATACAGGCTTCTGGATATACATGCTTGATAACGCCATGCTTATAATAATATATCTCCTCCATTTCAGATTTCTTCTTCGTCGTCTTCTTATTCCGCTGCTGCTGCTGATCCTGCTGATACTCCTGCTCTTCCTGCTCCTTCTGCTCCTCCTCCCCCTCCCCTCCCTCCTCCTCCTGTCTTCTTCTTCTTCTTCTTCTTCTTCTTCTTCTTCTTCTTCTTCTTCTTCTTCTTCTTCTTCTTCTTCTTCTTCTTCTTCTTCTTCTTCTACATCTCTGGTGATGCAAGTCTCTTTTCTGTAAGCTCAGTCTGCCAGACGTCTCCCATTCTCTGCCTATCATGCTGTAAGCACAGTCTGCCACACGTCTCTCATTCTCTGACTATCATGCTGTAAGCACAGTCTGCCACACGTCTCCCATTCTCTGACTATCATGCTGTAAGCACAGTCTGCCACACGTCTCCCATTCTCTGACTATCATGCTGTAAGCACAGTCTGCCACACGTCTCCCATTCTCTGCCTATCATGCTGTAAGCACAGTCTGCCACACGTCTCTCATTCTCTGACTATCATGCTGTAAGCACAGTCTGCCACACGTCTCCCATTCTCTGACTATCATGCTGTAAGCACAGTCTGCCACACGTCTCCCATTCTCTGATTATCATGCTGTAAGCACACTCTGCCACACGTCTCCCATTCTCTGACTATCATGCTGTAAGCACAGTCTGCCACACGTCTCCCATTCTCTGATTATCATGCTGTAAGCACACTCTGCCACACGTCTCTCATTATCTGACTATCATGCTGTAAGCACAGTCCTGCCACACGTCTCCCATTCTCTGATTATCATGCTGTAAGCACACTCTGCCACACGTCTCTCATTATCTGACCATCATGCTGTAAGCACAGTCTGCCACACATCTCCCATTCTCTGACTATCATGCTGTAAGCACAGTCTGCCACACATCTCCCATTCTCTGACTATCATGCTGTAAGCACAGTCTGCCACACGTCTCTCATTCTCTGACTATCATGCTGTAAGCACAGTCTGCCACACGTTTCCCATTCTCTGATTATCATGCTGTAAGCACACTCTGCCACACGTCTCTCATTATCTGACTATCATGCTGTAAGCACAGTCTGCCACACGTCTCCCATTCTCTGATTATCATGCTGTAAGCACACTCTGCCACACGTCTCTCATTATCTGACTATCATGCTGTAAGCACAGTCTGCCACACGTCTCCTATTCTCTGATTATCATGCTGTAAGCACACTCTGCCACACGTCTCTCATTATCTGACTATCATGCTGTAAGCACAGTCTGCCACACATCTCCCATTCTCTGACTATCATGCTGTAAGCACTGTCTACGACACGTCTCTCATTCTCTGATTATCATGCTGTAAGCACAGTCTGCCACACATCTCCCATTCTCTGACTATCATGCTGTAAGCACTGTCTACCACACGTCTCTCATTATCTGACTATCATGCTGTAAGCACAGTCTGCCACACGTCTCTCATTCTCTGACTATCATGCTGTAAGCACAGTCTGCCACACGTCTCCCATTCTCTGCCTATCATGCTGTAAGCACAGTCTGCCACCCCGTCTCTCATTCTCTGCCTATCATGCTGTAAGCACAGTCTGCCACACGTCTCTCATTCTCTGACTATCATGCTGTAAGCACACTCTGCCACACGTCTCCCATTCTCTGACTATCATGCTGTAAGCACACTCTGCCACACGTCTCCCATTCTCTGACTATCATGCTGTAAGCACAGTCTGCCACACGTCTCTCATTCTCTGACTATCATGCTGTAAGCACAGTCTGCCACACGTCTCCCATTCTCTGCCTATCATGCTGTAAGCACAGTCTGCCACACGTCTCCCATTCTCTGCCTATCATGCTGTAAGCACAGTCTGCCACACGTCTCCCATTCTCTGACTATCATGCTGTAAGCACAGTCTGCCACACGTCTCTCATTCTCTGACTATGATGACTCCGCAGCTTGTGATCTTTCCTTGTGTGTTGGCGTATCTGCGACTGCCAAGATGTTATCCGACTCATGTTACTGGGCTTGTTGTAGTGATGAATATTCTTGATGATGTCTGGGGTGTCTGGGATGGTAGGTACATTCACGGTGACTATTCTAGTCACATGGCTCGCATACAATGTTCTCTGCTTACTGGTACTTTCTACAGAGTAGACAAAACGCACAACGGCATGTCTACGTGCATTTTATTTCACAATGTATATAATACCAATCGTCTGTGGACAGCTAAGCAGTTCTCACACTCTCCGGGCTGACTTTTATCCACCGTCCACTAGAGACCGTCCTGTGGCCATCTGTCTCCTGTACTAATACTTTCACGCTGGTGCTGTCATCAGCTGACCCAAGTGTAAGCTCTACTAGTCGCAAATCTGTGCGATGCCACTTGTGATCGGAATTATCCTTAACCATTCTAAATAAAGACTTACTGTGCCACGCTGAGCTTTGGGGTGAGTTGCTTGTTGTGTGAAATCTGCGTCACTTTTGATGTTGTAAATCCTTCAGTATGTCGGGTAGATGACTTGTGTAGAACTGTCAACTGAAGTCTGTTTGTGTGCCTTTAAGCTTCCCCACGCCCGAATGCCGAGTCCAGCAGCTTTCTCGCTCAACTTTTCACACTGTACCAGCACTTGATCCTCTCAGTGATTCATTGATTGATTGATTGATTGATTTAGGAATCGACATCACAGCATTCGGGTCATTCCCATAAGTGCTCCGTCCCCATCCTCAGCAGCCAGCGAAGAGTTCCAACACTAATAGTACCAGTAGCAATCTGATTATAAGTCCGTCTCGCCTTTCCTCTGAGCGTTGAGCGCCGGCCAGATCCCCTCGTCACTCCTCGCTGTCTCATTCTTGCCAGACCATGGTAATCCATTTGCTCCTCCGAGGTGTGCACGTGCTCCCACAAGGCCGCAACCACGTCTGCCTTGTCATGTATCAATACTCCACCAAGTTCTGCAGAGCCAGCCAATCTGTCCGCATGTTCATTTCCCAGCACACCGCCATGCCCCGGAGAAAAGATCCAGGCGATGCTTGCCACCCGTGAACTCCGAAGCGAAGCAAGCCACTCCGCACGAAGCCTGCCCGTCATCACCCTCGTCAGCATGCTTTATGAGTCAGTTACAATCACGATGTGTGTGTGTGTGTGTCGTATTCTCCATCCAGCGGAGAGCCGCAGTGACTGCCTCCACTTCCATTCTTAAGCTGGATGTTGCGGTATCATATGCCAGGCTCTCCTCTCAGTGATTGATTATGGATTAGGTCTGCTCACTGTCTCAAAGAGTCGGCTGGTGAAGCTACAACGCATACCGAACGAAGCTATGCGGGTCATTCTGGGATGCACTAGAGACACCCGGTAGTGTGTATGCGTTACATCCTTGGTCTGCCGACTGTTGCTGGTAGGCTCAAGGTGATGCAGGCGAAGGCATACCTCAGAATAGCTGCAGACACAGACCACCCACTGCATGAGGCGCTGGACGCAGTTAAGGGTCAGCGACTGATAAGAGGGAAATCATGGATGGCTCAGGCGGAGGATACGATCAGACAGGTGTGCCCCCTGGAGAACATTAGGCAAGGAGAGGAGTGGGTCAGAGTGCCAGCGGAGCAGTCAGACTTGTGCAGAGTTATAATCACATTAAGCCGGGAGTGCAGGGAGTGGCCAGCAGGGGCCACGGAAGTGGAACTCCAGCAACTAATTCAGGATAATACTCACTCGGGTGGTGTGATTATTTACACAGATGGTTCGGTGTCAAGAGGTGAAAGAAGTGGCTGGGGGTTCATAGCGCAAACTAATGGTCGACGTTTGGTGCAGGAGAGCCTGGCATATGATACCACACCATCCAACTTAAGAATGGAGGTGAAGGCAGTCACTGCGGCTCTCCGCTGGATGGAGAATACGACACACACACACACACACACACACACACACACACACACACACACACACACACACACACACACATCGTGATTGTAATGACTCAGAAAGCATGCTGAAGAGGGTGAGGACGGGCAGGCTTCGTGCGGAGTGACTTGCTTCGCTTCGGAGGTTACGGGTGATAAGCAACGCCTGGATCTTTTCTCTGGGGCATGCCGGTGTGCTGGGAAATGAACAGGCGGACAAATTGGATGACTCTGCAGAACTTGGTGGAGTATTGATGCATGACAAGGCAGACGTGGTTGCGGCCTTGTGGGAGCACGTGCACACCTCGGAGGAGCAAATGGATCACCATGGTCTGGCAAGAATGAGACAGCGAGGGGTGACGAGGGGGGGGGGGATCTGGCCGACGCTCAATGCTCAGAGGAAAGTCGAGACGGACTTATAATCAGATTGCTACTGGTACTATTAGTGTTAGCTGTGATGTCGATTCCTAAATCAATCAATCAATCAATCAATTCTCGCCCAAATCCTGTAACCCCTATGTTTCCCATGAACCGCTGAGCTCACTGAGTATCGCTGACCCTGTGTTTATTCTAGTGTTTTCCCAAAGTTAACCCTTGCTGTTCCTGTCTCGCGGGTTGTCGTGTGTGATTACTAGTCTGCCAAACTGGGTCTGCAATAATCCATTTCTGTCCATAACAGTGATCAATACAGGAAAGTCTACACAAATACTCACCAAAGAAGACATGTGGCTAAAGGATCAAGTGAGGCAATAACTTCTTCATCTTATAATCCATGCCGTGTAGTGTCGGTGATCACGTCTGTTCACAGCCTTTGTTTCTTGTACCGCCAGCCACTTCTGATATCGATGTTTCTCCATGATGTCAAGCTTTCTAGCATCTTCTCTCTTTAGTCTCCCACGATGTGCATTCAGTTATTAACCGATTGTAATGCTTCCAGGAAGTGTGTTGGAGTGACGGCAAGGAACTACCTAAAGCCAGTGTAGAAAACATGCCAGCCTAGGCGTAGTTTGAAGGTGCTGTGCTACATTCTGACCTGGTTAGATCTTAATATGCATCTATGGAGATGTTCCCGTGATCTGCTTGCGTATCATTGTGGATTGTAAACTTGGAGAAGACGTGGAGAGTGCTGTCACACAGTTGCTATGGAGATGATACTTTGGTACCGACCAACCAGTCAACCAACCAACTAGTCAACCAACTAAACAGTCAACAAACCAACCAGTCAACAAACCAACTAGTCAACCAACCAAACAGTCAACAAATCAACCAGCCAACAAATCAACCAGTCAACCAACCAATCAGTCAACCAACCTACCAGTCAACTAACCAACTAGTCAACAAACCAACTAGTCAACCAACCAACAGTAAACCCCAAACCCTCAACCAACAACCAAAAGCAATCAGCCAACCAACCAGTCAACCAACAACCAACCAAGAATAACAACCAACAGTTCAACGCAACCAACCAAGACAAAACCAACCAACCATCACCCAAACCACCAGAACCAACCAACCAGCAACCAACAAACCATCAACCAACACCAAAACAACACAACTAACCAGACAACCAACCAAGAAGTTAACCAACCAAACAGTCAAGCAACCAACCAGTCAAATTACCAACCAACCATCCAACCACCAACCCAACCAACCAGTCAATCAACAAACTAGTCAACCAACCAAGAAAACATCCAACTATCCAACCAACCAACCAATCTGGCAAACGACTAACCAACCAACCAACAAACCAGACAACCGACCAACCAACCAACCAACCATACAACCAACCAACCAACCAGCCAATCAACCAGTCAACCAACCAATCAATCAATCAGTCAACCAACCAACCAACCAGTCAACCAACCAACCAACCAACCAACAAATCAGGCAAACGACTAACCAACCAACCAACAAACCAGACAACCGACCAACCAACCAACCAACCAATCAACCAACCAACCAACCAACCAGGCAACCAACCAACCAGACAATCAATCAACCAATAAGACAACCGACCAAGCATTCAACCAACCAACAAACCAACCAGACAACCGATCACACAACCAACCTGGCAACCCACCAACCAACCAACCAACCAACCAATCAGGCAAGCGACCAATAAACCAACCAGGCAACCGACCAATAAACCAATCAACCAACCAGGCAACCGTGGTATGTCATACAGACATACAAGAAACATCTACATCACACAGACATTCAAGAAACAACTACATCACAAAGACATACAAGAAACAACTACATCACACAGGACATGCAAGAAACAACTATATCACACAGACATACAAGACACAGCTACATCACACAGACATACAAGAAACAACTATATAAAACAGACATACAAGACACAGCTACATCACACAGACATACAAGAAACAACTACATCACACAGACATACAAGAAACAACTACATCACACAGACATACAAGAAACAACTACATCACACAGACATACAAGACACAACTACATCACACAGACATACAAGAAACAACTACATCACACAGACATACAAGAAACAACTACATCACACAGACATACAAGAAACAACTACATCACACAAACATACAGAAAACAACAATATCACACAGACATACAAGAAACATCTACATCACACAGACATTGCTTCCGGGAAGCTAATCCCGCCAACAAATGCCCGAAGAAGTCGGATGTGTCGGCCGAAAAGTGCAAATATCGCAGTTCTGCTGAAAGCAGGCACTATGCAATTATGTTTAAAAACAAACAAACATTGGTTTTGAAATTGACGAGAACTGTCACTGTCATGTACCGTCAATATAGTACCTTGCGGTGTGTGGCAGTGGGGTCTGAGCCAGAGGAATTAAGGCCGCCTGGCTAGTGCAGTCATGTACTGCCAATATAGTACCTTGCGGTGTGTGGCAGTGGGGTCTGAGCCAGAGGAATTAAGGCCGCCTGGCTAGTGCAGTCACTTACTGCCAATATAGTACCTTGCGGTGTGTGGCAGAGGGTTCTGAGCCAGAGGAATTAAGGTCGCCTGGCTAGTGCAGTCACTTACTGCCAATATAGTACCTTGCGGTGTGTGGCAGAGGGTTCTGAGCCAGAGGAATTAAGGCCGCCTGGCTAGTGCAGTCACTTACTGCCAATATAGTACCTTGCGGTGTATGGCAGAGGGTTCTGAGCCAGAGGAATTAAGGCCGCCTGGCTAGTGCAGTCGCCGCGAACTGTGCAGGTTAGGAAAACAATCCCACACCTTACCGAGGGATCGAACCCGGGTCTCCCGAATGAGAGTCTGGCGTTCTAGCCACTCGGCCAGTCGCTCCTCAAATTTACGAGAACTGGTGGAAATTTCTGAACATTGGGAAACAGTGATGTGACGTCATCTGACGACTTCAGCACCGGTCTTTGCTCTTATGTGATGAAGATGACGATTGTATTGACACACACACACACACACACACACACACCACACACACACCACACAAAGACACACACACACACCACACACACACACACACAGAGACACACACACACATCACACACACTCACACCACATACACCACACAAAGACACACACCACACACACACATACACCACACACACACACACAGACACACACACCACACACAGATTATGATGACAGTAGCAGGCGAAGGCGATGCCGCATGCACCATCTGCAGTAGACATGATATGTTTTGTTTCAGTCAAGTGGGCACGCCCTACTTCTCAGTTCGAAAGACAACATCTAAGACACTCAAGATAAATAAATAACACCCTTCTAGAGCTGGTAGTCCACACAACACTTGCCTTCTATCTCACAGCCGAAATCACATGCCAGACAAATTTACAACACTTGATGGGAGATCACAACAACTAGGTCGGGCAGAGAACATTTGAGGAGAGGTCACAACAACTAGGTCGGACAGAGAACACTAGAGAGGTCACAACAACTAAATCTGACACAGAACACTAAAGAGGTCACAACAGCTAGATCTTACAGAAAGCACGAGCTGAGATGTCACAACAACTGGGTCTGACATGTAACTCTTAATGAAAAAAAATCACAACAACTGGGCCTGACATGTAACTCTTAATGAAAGGTCACAACAACTGGGCCTGACATGTAACTCTTAATGAAAGGTCACAACAACTTGGTCTGAGTACTGAAAATTAGAAATTACTGACTATAAACTTAACTACATGTGGAAACGGAAAATTTGGAATATCTGACCTTTTTTCATACCCCTTACAGGACGTTGCAGTCAACATCAGCATTTTTCAGTTGCTGTTGATGTACTAGGCAAGATTACGCTCAGTAGTTTGCCATTGCTTTCTGAGCGACCGGCCCACACACCCCGTAAGTTACCAATGCGGCGAGAATAGCTACCGATTCTCGCGCAGGTTACGTTGCTCACGAGACTATACGGGATTACGGAGAAAGACGTTAAACTCTACGCCAAGGAGAACGGCATACAACTGACTTACAAACGAAAAACAAAAGACAATTGACAGCATAATCTTTACCCACTTGCAGATCAAAGCTACAACCATCCGCCTGTGTTACAACCATCCGCCTGTGTTACAACCATCCGCCTGTGTTACAACCATCCGCCTGTGTTACAACCATCCGCCTGCATTACGACCATCCTCCTGTGTTACAACCATCCGCCTGTGTTACAACCATCCGCCTGTGTTACAACCATCCGCCTGTGTTACAACCATCCGCCTGTGTTACAACCATCCGCCTGTGTTACAACCATCCGCCTGTGTTACAACCATCCGCCTGTGTTACAACCATGAGCCTGTGTTACAACCAGAACCTTGCAATCAACCCAGCATGTATTGGCTATTTGTGATTTACTAGGGAACTTTAGCTTAGTAGCTTGCCATTTGCTTTCTGAACGACTGACTATGAAAACCAACGCAAGACGGCCTGCTTCCAAATCTTCGGCGGCTGATATCGAACCCTGCAGTTCGTATGCCCAACTTTGTTTATGTGTGGGTTCTGGGTGGTCTGGTCACATGACATAACCGGGACAAGAACACAGAGCTGATCCACGACCCTGGTGATCGTGTGAGATGGCCAACCATGAATGCACACACGTATCGCCATGGCACATGATGGTAATGAAACTTCAGCTGTGCTGCTGGCATAGTGATTAGTGTTATGCTATTAATGGCTAGGGTTCAATCCACTATTGTTCTGGGGTATTTAACCAATTAGCAACTCACTGGGGTCAATCCAGGCTGATAAATATCGTGGTCAGAATGTTCTGGAAATGATCTCAGAAGTAAACGATCAGTTTGGCACACTGGCGGAGTTAATAGCGAACTGCACCGGGAATGTCGTAAGTACGGCCGCACATGGATTCTACCGCCGGACACGTCGCTTGCCAAAGTGAGGAAAAGATTCACCATCTACATGGTCTTGCTGTCAGGCCTACTGAATGCAATGGTGCTGTTACATCACAGGCCCAAAGCAGATAACTATGTCAGGACAATTCATTTTTAGAAGCGACTAGGAAGGGAATTATCTCACCTCTTCACTATATCGTAACCTCGTATATGTGAAAGCCTGCATCTTTACGCCTCTACCGTAAAATCTGTTATCGGGTCACCTACAGCTGTAACTCGCCAGCAAGATTTCAAGGTCCTGACATGCGACTACCTGTTTACCACGTGTGCGTTTGTTTACTTGCGGAATTTCCGTGGACTCGGGCACATCGCGTGCTGGTTTGGTCTATCTGTGGTTTCTCATACGCTGCCAACAGTTGTTTCTAGACACCCAAGTAAAGCTCGCTTTGAACTCAACCGTAGTCCATAAACGTGCTACAACTTCTTGTGCACAGGACTTATCTTTGCTTGTAGACCACAGGTTCCCAAAACCACGGCCAGCGGGCCACTTGTGGCCCGCCAGCTGTCAGAAAGTGGCACGCGAGGCCTCGTTATTTAATATAATATATTTTATTAATTTCAAAAGTGCACTCGGAGCGTCCCGTCAGTGTTTCGCAACAAACTGTTATGAAGTTCCCACTATCCCAGCCTTGTCGACCAATCAGATTGCGCAAGGCGCCATGTTGTCGTCTGTTAAAACTGTTTAGCAGAGTCGGTAGTATTGTGTTGAAATTAGATCTTTTTCAAATAAAATTTTCTGTTGAAGCCTATAAACATGAGTGTGGAAAATCTAACATCAAACAATGGTAAAAAGCGAAAGTGTGAAGACGTTGCTTGTCGTGAATTTTTTGTAAGACTTGGACGCGAAAGATTTGTGCCCAGACATTGATAAACTGGCATCTGGACTTAAGTAACTGGTTATGAAGAACAGTTACAATTGTAAATTAATTACATTAATAGCGATTTTCGAAAACTGATTTAAAATGTATTGTTAAATGAACTTTTGATTTTAAACCAAAAAATGACCGACAGTGTAGTACTGACACTGACTGCCTTTAAAGTTTTAGAATTTTGTTGACGAAAGTTAAGAAAGGTAAGAATGATATTGCACGACTTTTATAATTTTATAACCTTGTGGCCTGCTTAACTACCGAAAATAGTAGATATGGCCCTCTGCTTGAAAAGCTTGGGAATCACTGTTGTAGACTAACTTTCCCTATTACCAGTGTCCCTCGCCACCAGGGGAACCTACTCCGACGTCTGGGGGTACATCAATACTCACGTGTGAAGCTCTAGCGTCAGTTCTCTGGCCATGCGGCTCTAGTCCGGGCGCCTTCAGTTCTGGTTTCCCGGGTTCACAGCCTCTTTCGTGAGGCGCTCTGACCTTGCTCTAGAAACTGAAGGTAGCGAGTGTTTATGTCTAAACCCCAAGGTCGCCCTGTGTTTTCCTCCAAGCTCTAGGGAAGGAGGCCGGCGAGGCACACAATTCGGCACACCATGGAAATGTTTATACGCGCCAAATATACAAGCCCACATTAGCTGTTCTCCTGTCTGCTTCACAGGTCGGGAGTCGCGTGAGTGCAGTGTCTAGCACGCCAAGTGCTGGCACGATGGTGCGGGTTCAGATTCGCATCGAGGCGGATTTATTTTAATAATAAAATGACCCGGGCGCCGAGAAAGAAGTTTTAAAAATTTAGTTGCATGTCCTTCACAGGACGTAGCAGTCAACCCCATCATTTTTGAAGTTCGTGATTCCTGGGCCAGTTTTACGCTCAGTAGTTTGCCATTACTTTCTAAACGACCGGCAAAAATACCTTTTTTGAAAAGAAAAAAAACCAGCACCGCTATGTTTCGAACCCGGGTATACGGGATTACGAATCGCGTCCGTAACTTCTTCGCCACGGAGCTGGCCTCTGAGAAAGACCCAATCTAAAATAAAACAGGGGTTAAAGGCAAGATGGCCTATTTTATTGCGCCATGTTCTATACCATGTGGTTAAGTTTTCATTCCGCAAAAAGCGGTATGCTGGCAGTGTGGGACAGCGCACGAACTCGGTAGCTACAATGACGACTCCCAGAGGCATCTGAAACAACCGCACTCGTGAGCTGAATGGCGCGCGGTCAAGAAACGAACCTGCGACGTTCGTAGCACGAGGCAAACATCTGGACCACTTGGGCAACGATACCGCCGTCAGCCTAGCATGGGTGCTTGCAGATGTTTGGGCAGTAAAGGCGGTCACGTGACATTTACCACCTCACTCATCGAACGCCGATGAGTCTACACACAGTTTAGTTTAGTTTAGTCAATGGATCAACATCACGGCACCGGGTATAACCCTTAAGTGCTCAGTTCTACTCTTAACTAAAGTCAGAGTTCCGATAATCTCAGCTCAGTGCACGAACTCCATAGCACCGGCGAGGATCCTGAAATTTGAGTATATTTTTAACTCGAAATTTTGCCCGGCAGCTACTCTTTTTCGATTTCCAACTGCCAAGAGATTCTATTATGTGCGCAACAATACACACGGGCGTCCCATCTCACTACCCAGAGACCAGGGGAAATTTTGTTACTAGAAGTCCATGTGAAAAAAAAAAAAATCCCGGCCTTCACCGGGGTTTGAACCCGAGACCTCCACCTCTCGGAGCGGACACCATACCTCGAGACCAGGCAGCCCACTTAGATGAAGCCAGCACCATATGACAGGCTCGCATCAAGTGCAAAAGGGTGCTTGACCTACTTGTCAAGATACAAGATGATCGGCAGACAAATTACACGCACACTGCAGACATTTCATCTGCAAATTTACGTTCATTATTTGAGAAGCATATACACATAATACACACGTATCCCACACACCGAGAAACCTAGCCCACACACTACACCTCGCACCCCTCACACTGACTAATAGCCCTCCACACTGACTAATAACCCCCACACACTTGTGCAGAAAGATAAACACACAACTCACCACCGTACAAACAGCCTGGGTGCAGCAGCACCGTGCAAGTTTGACCGGTGCAGCACGTGCTTAATGCGTAGTTGTCTGTATCCGCGCCGTGGTCTCATCATATTGGTTCACCTGAAGCCCACCAGACGCAAGGCTTTCTCCTCTCATTTTGCCCAAACACGATGATGCATTTTCACTTTCCGCAAGGAGAAGAGGAATAGGGGTGGGTCGATGGGGGTTGTTTGCACCCACACAACCTTAGTAATTGTGTCTTGGTAACAGTTGTTCGCGAAGATAACATTGGAGATAATATTAACAACAACAATAATAATTAGAATTGTGGGATCGGTGAAAAGCAGAGTCAATTTAAATAGTTAGCTAAGGATAGTCGATCACAGCTGTCTCACGGGTCGAAGGCAGTCAAAGACCCTTATGAAAGTCTTAAGACTATTAGATATATAGTTGTTGGTCCATAATTGTCTAGGCTAGGCGGTAAAGCAGGTCGAAACTTTCAGTTTCATCGCAGTAACCCGCCTTTTTCTACAAGCTCGTTTGTTTGGGAGTATGTTTCTGAATGCGATTGGTCAATGTAATATGTAGCTTGTCGGCGTGCCACTGTTGTAATGTCATTGTGCCACTGTTGTATTGTCATTGTGCCACTGTTGTACTGTCATTGTGCCACTGTTGTAATGTCACCATGTAACTGTTCTAATGTCATTGTGCCACTGTTGTAATGTCATTGTGCCACTGTTGTAATGTCACCATGTAACTGTTCTAATGTCATTGTGCCACTGTTGTAATGTCATTGTGCCACTGTTGTAATGTCAGCGTATCACTGTTGTAATGTCAGCGTATCACTGTTGTAATGTCAGCGTATCACTGTTGTAATGTCAGCGTATCACTGTTGTAATGTCACCGTATAACTGTTGTAACGTCTAGGTATAAATATTGTAATAGTTAGTTAGTTAGTCTTTCCTCTTGAGCCTAAGGCGGCGCATAGGGAAGAAGTCCTGTCTCTCCATGTCCGGCGGTTCGCTGCTACCTGTTGTAGATCTTGGATATTTACTTGGCCATTGAATGAGCCTTCTCTAATGATGGTTCTACGCAGGGTCTCTCTTGGTCTTCCCCGTTTTCTTTTCCCTACTGGTGACCATATGAGGGCTTGGTAGGGGAGTCTTGACTTGTCCATTCTGAGTACATGGCCGATGTAGTTCCAACGGCGTCTTCTTATGAAATTGGATACTGTATCTTGCTTAGTCTCTTGTCTTATTTGCGAATTGGTTCTGAAGTCTGTCCAGTGGATGTTTAGAAGTCTTCTAAGACATTTGTTCTCAAAATTGTCTAATTTTTTATCTAAAGCTACCGTTGATTTCCAACTTTCACATCCATACGTTAACACTGGAATCACACAAGAGTTGAAGATTTTAAGTTTTGTGTGTTTGCTGAGTGTCTTTGACTTCCAGATGTTTGACAGTTTATTGAAGGCACTAGATGCCAGTGCGATTCTAGATGATATTTCTGGTGTTGAGTCCCCTGTAGATGTCATTTTGCTTCCTAGGTATGTAAAGCTGTTGACTTTTTCAAGAACGTAGCTGTTCAATTTGGTGTCATCTGAACTGTTGGTAAGATCAATAGTCTTTGTTTTTGTGGTGTTAATTTGGAGACCAATTTGCCCTGAAACATTTTGGAGGTGGTTTATTTTCTTTGGGCATCCGGGTGTGTTGAACTCAAAAGCACTATGTCGTCGGCAAAGTCCAGGTCTTCTAGAATTTTGTCAATCCAATGGATACCCATATTTGTGTTGTTTGTGCATTTGCGCATGACCCAATCGATAGCTATTCCAAAAAGCATCGGTGATAAGACACAACCCTGTTTCACTCCTGTTTCGACTGAGAACCAGTCAGAGTTGCCTGTTTCTGTTCTTACGCAGCAACGTGTTTCTTTGTAGAAAGATTTTATGACGTTGGTATATTTGGTAGGAAAACCATAGATGTTAAGTAGATTCCAAAGTGAAGGACGGTGGATGCTGTCGAAGGCTTTTGAAAGTCGACAAAGTTGGTGATTACTGTTTGGGATTACAGTTATAAATATTGTAATGTCAACATTGTAACTGCCGTAAAATCGCTCGTCCGCCCCATTATCAGCCCTGTAATTAATTCTGTCCTTCCGAACACCAGTGAACAACACTGGCTACCAATGATCTTTCTCTGTTATGATGAACATCTTCTACACACGAACACGAAGGAACAGTGGAGTCCATTCTTATTGTTTGTGAAACAGATATTGACACAAGTGTTCTGGTATCCGGGGGTTGCCTAACATAGTGGCTCGAGACTCGTTTGGCAGCAACACATTTACTGAAGGCCTAACGGTTGTTGCGCAACACCTGCTGGGCCTTCAGTCATTTTTTTGTTGAGGTGTTTGAACTCAAGCGTAGTACATACCGGTGCTACTACTTCAAATGTGCAGGTTCGTGTGGACTAGCGTTCCCTATTACTAGTGTCCTTCGCCAGCAGGTGAATCCACTCCGACTTCAGAGGTACTTGTAAATACCGTCCCCAAATTAAGGACGAGAAGTAAACATTTTAGTCCAACTGACCCGTGTAGGGGTTGAACCCGCTACCTCGCCATCAGCACACCGGAAGTTTTAGATCATGCGCTCTTACCCATTCGGCCAGGCTGACCTCGTCTTCAAATGATATCAGACGTGATTTAGAGTTAAAAATATATCCAAAGTATTTCAGGATACTTGCCGGTGCTACAGAGTTCGTGCACTGAACTGAGTTATCCGACTCAGGCTTGAGTTAGAAGTAGAATGGAGCACTTATGGCTACAACCGTGTGCCGTGATGTTGATCCGTTGACTAAACTAAACTAAACTAAACTAAACTAAACTAAACTAAACTAAACTAAACTAAGACGTGATTCGTGCATTCGAACATGCCACGACCTCACTGTATGGCTAAAGGGAAGTGTCTCAACTGAATGCAGGTTTCAGATGAAGTAAAATGCTTGTCTCACTGGCGTCCACATTCATTTTATCAGGTAATTAGGTATTCACTCAGCCATTCGTCATTATAAAGCCATTTATTTCACACTACTTCGTCATCTGAAGCGAGTTCTGAGACAATAATTCGTCATAATGAATCGAGTTATGTCACACTACTTCGTCATTATGAATCGAGTTCTGTCACACTACTTCGTCATATGAATCGAGTTCTGTCACACTACTTCGTCATAATAATTCGAGTTCTGTCACACTACTTCGTCATAATAATTCGAGTTCTGTCACACTACTTCGTCATAATTAAGTGAGTTCTGTCACACTACTTCGTCATAATTAAGTGAGTTCTGTCACACTACTTCGTCATAATAAATCGAGTTCTGTCACACTACTTCGTCATAATAAATCGAGTTCTGTCACACTACTTCGTCATAATAAATCGAGTTCTGTCACACTACTTCGTCATAATAAATCGAGTTCTGTCACACTACTTCGTCCATAATAAATCGAGTTCTGTCACACTAACTCGTCATAATAAATCGAGTTCTGTCACACTACTTCATCATACAACAGTATAGGGAGTGCTAGCATCAAGGAGGAATATTTACACAGCTATCTGATTCCCTTGCCGAAGCCTGACAAAGACCACAAAAAAATTCAGGGATATCGAATTATAACCATGCAGAATACAATAGGCAAGCTGCTGGAGAAGGTAATTGCCAGGAAAATATCAAGCCAACTAGAGAGGCAAGGTGTTTTCCCACCCACCCTGGGTGGGTACCGTCCAAAGAGAGAAACCTGGACCAATGCAGCAGTCTTTGCCCAGGATGTCTATGAAGGTTTCCACTCAGGCACTGAAACCGTTGCTGCAGCGATTGATCTTGAGGACGCATACAACAGAGTACCACTGTACCACTGGATTTTTTAATGTTTCAGCTTCTCGAGCTAAACGTAAGTCCATTCCTCCTTAGTTGGATCGCTGCAGCCCTTTTCCAACGGAAAGTAGTTTTTAGATGTGGCAGTTGGACTTCGGAACCAACAACAATATATCCTGGCCTACCACAGGGATCACCATTATCTCCGGTACTGTTCAACGCCTACACAGTGAGAATCACCAGTGAGCAGATTACTGGACCTGGCAGGACATTGTCATATGCCGATGATGTTTTAGTGTATCGTCAGGGGAAGGATAGAGAGGAGGTTGCTGTGGAACTACAAACCGAACTCAATCGCATAAGTACTTGGTGTGATGAAGCTGGGGCAATGGTCAACCCAACAAAGGCAACAGTGAATTGGTTCTCGTTGAATAATCATATTGTCAACACTCCAACACCAACTGTAAATCAGTGTTCAGAGACGGTGGAAAGAACGCAGGCAATGAATTACCTGGGGATACGGTTTGATCGAAGCCTTGCTTATAATGAGCATATAGACAAGGTGATAACAAAGGCCATGCGGAGGTTGGCTTCGATGCGGGTGATGGCGGCAGCAAACTGTGAGCAGCGCCATCTATGTCTTCTATACGAAGGGCTGGTCATGTCTGTTTTTGAGTATGCGATGGCAATCCTGACTCTCAGCCATAAGCAGATAGAAAGGATGGAAAGGATACAGAATGAAGCTATGCGCATTATTCTTGGATGTACAAGAGATACAGCATGCAGGGCGTTGCGCTACCTTCTTGATTTTCCAACCATTGAAGACAGAATACAAGTCTGCAGAGCTCGCGCCTACCTCAGAGTTAACGCAAACACACAACATCCACTGCATAGTGAAACTATGAAGGTGAAGGGCAGCAGGTTAAAAAGAGGACGGTCGTGGATGGGTCAAGCCGAAGACATTCTTCAACAGGTGTGTTCACTTGAGGACTTAGAACCTGGCGAGGAGTGGGTACAAGTGCCAACAGATTTCTGCACATCTTTTTCGGTTTGCATCCAACTAGACAGAAAATGCAGACAAGAAAACCCGGCAGCTGTAGAGGCGGAAGTACAAGCGTTGATTTTCGAGAATTCGCTAGGCGGTGATGCTGTCATTTACACAGATGGGTCGGTCGTCCGACATGTGAGAAGCTCATGGGCCTTTACTGCTCAGGCCGAAGGGAGAATTGTGAAGGAGGACTCTGGTGTTTTGCTGATACCAGAAGTAGCCTGACTATGGAAGTCATGACAGTAAGTAAAGCAATAATATGGTTCGAGACACAGACATTCACTAGGGCAGGTTTCCTCAGCGACTCAATGAACCTGCTCAAGAGGATAGAGATGGGGGGATCCGAAGAGAATGGTTGCTGTCTCTGGAGCTGTCTTGGCTGGCAAAGATTAGTTTCATCTTCGTGCCAGAGCATTCGGGAGTACAAGGGAATGAACTGGCTGACAAGCTCGCAGATAACGCTTCTGTGGACGCCGGACGAACCATGGACCAGGCTGACATTCTGAATGATCTACGAGAAGTAAGACTTTTGCGAGAACCAAGTGATGACTGTGAATCTACAACCATGGCCATACTGCGAGAACAGCAAATTAAAAGAGTGGTGGCCAAACAAGAACACTACGCAGGAAGCCAAAGAAGACAGATTCTCCTGGTCTTCCTTCTCAGTTTTGAGATTCTTCCAACACCCCTGCCGATCCCCGGCAATCTCATTCTTTCCACATATGGGTTCTCAATCTGTTCCTCCGCCTTCTCCACCTGAATCCACAAGCGCACGACCACCTCCCCCTGTCCATAGGCAAAATTCCACCAAGAGGTGCCTTCCCTGCTAACCTATCAGCCTGTTCATTCCCTCGTACACCCGCATGGCCAGGGCCATCTTGCTAAGCATACTCTTTGAATCCGTAATGAATACAACGTGTGTTGCAGTAGTCTCCTCTAGCCACTGGAATGCCGCTGTTACTGCCTCCACCTCCATTCTCATGCTGGAGGTCGTAGTCTCATATGCCATACTCTCCTTTTTCAAGATTCGCCCATTAGCCTTTGCAATAAAGCCCCAGCCACTACGTCTGTTTCCCACCACTGACCCATCGGTGTAGATGACTATGTCACCGTGGTGTGTGTTGCTCTGGATCAGCTGTTGCACTTCAAACTCAGTGCGTCCCGCTACCCATTATCTGCACTCACGTCCCAGTGTTATTATTATATTGTGCCAGTCCGTCATGTCTTCCGGAACTTCCACCCACTCTCTGTCACGATTGATGGTCTGTAGATCACACACCTGACTTATAGAAAGTTCTGCCTGTGCCATCCAGGACCTGCCTAGTCTTAGTCTTTGACCCTTAACCATATCCATTGCTGCATGCAGCGGGTGATCCCTGTCTGCGGCAACTCTCAGGTACTATTTAGCCTGAAGGACCCTATGCCTATCCGTCATTGTTGGTAGCGCCAGGATATGTCTCATGCATACAATTGGTGTGTCCTTTGTGCACCCTAGGATTAACCACAAGGCAACATTCTGTATGCCCTCCAACCTTTCAAGCAGGCTCATTGATACTGTCAGCAGCCCCAAACCATACTCGTTTGCAGAAATTATTAACTGCTGAAAGAGCCTGTACAGCATCCCCTGATCTACCCCGGTTGCTGCCATAGCCCTTATTGCATTAAGTCCCCTGTCAGCCTTCACCACCAAAGCCTCCACATGATCCTTAAAAGACAAACACCTGTCAAAGGTGATACCCACGTAGTTCAATTTACTCTCTCGACTAAGAGGACATCCATTCAACATAATACATGGGACGTCTGCCTTGACGATCCGGTATCCAAGGAGTACCACGCAACCGATGCCTTGTCTGGGTTTATAATGGCCTCTGCGTCCCTGCACCACTCCGCCATCCTGTTTACCGCCACCTGTAAGTCTTTCGCCAAACTGGCCCTATCTCTGCCCTGTCTGCCCACCAGTACATCATCTGCAAATGTCAAGATTCTACTCACACCTGGTGTCTCAATAGCTGCGATTTTGCTGGTGTAGACATTAAAGAGCACTGGAGACAAGGCAACCCACGTGTAATAGTGCAGGGGTCAGAAGTCAAGGAATCCAAGCGCAGTGCAACCTTACGCTAATAAAAGACTGCCGCAACCCATCTAACAAGGCAAGGGCAGACCTCCATGTCCAACAGTGTGTGTATTAACCGATCATACCTAACTCTGTTATATGCATCCTCCAGGTCAAGAGCTACCGCCACTGTCTACTTTTTATCTTGGAAACCCTCGTAGACATCGAACGCAAAAGTTGCAGCATTGGCCCAGCTGTCCTTTCCCGGCCGGTAGCTTCCGAGTCCTTGGGGAAGCAGATACCGACTTTCCAAATGTTGCTGGATCCTGCGTGATACTATTTTTTCGAGGACTTTGCCATACGTGTTTTGCAGGGTTATGATTAGATATCCTTTAAGTCTGGAGTGATCCTTACCTGAAAATATTCTACAAGTAAAGAAATATCGTGTCCAAATGTATAAACTGTAGGACAATTTGTTGCCCAAAATGGGAAACAAATGTTGAACAAAATAGGAAATATCTCTTCCAAACTTATGAAAATTAGGACAATTTGGTAATCAAATGGGGAAAATATTGTTTAAATAAAGAAATATCGCATCCAAACTTATGAAAAGTAAGAAATTTTGTTAACCAAAGGTGAAAAAAAATTGGTCAGTTAAAGAAATATTACATCCAAACGTATTGAAAGTAGGAAAACTTTTTAACCAAATGGGAAACATGCTGACCAAGTAAAAACATATTTCAACCAAACTTATAAATATCTCGTCCAAACTTATGAAAAGTAGGAAACTTTGTTAACCAAATGTGAAAAAATATTTGCCAAGTAAAGAAATATCGCATCCATGCTTATAAAAAGTAGGAAAATTTGTTACCCAAATGGGATTAATGGTGACCAAAGTAGGAAATATCTCAACCAAACGTGTAAATAGCTCGCCCAAACTTATAAAAAGTAGAAAAATTTGTTAGTCAAATGTGAAAATTATTGGCCAAGGAAACAAATATATCAAGCAAACTTATACATACCTCGACCAAACTTAAAAAAGTAGGAATCTTTGTTAATCAGATTTGAAACAATATTGGCTAAGTAAAGACATATCTCATCCAAATTTATGAAAAGTAGGAAACTTTGTTAACCAAATGTGAAAAAAATATTGGCCAATTTCAACTAAAATCTTTACCAAACGTATATACATCTCGGCCAAACTTATGAAAAGTAGGAATATGTGTTAACCAAACGGGAAATAATATTGGTCAAGTAAAGAAATATTCCAACCAAGTTTATAAATAGCTCATCTAAACCTATACAAAGTGGGAAACTTTGTTAATCAATTGGGAAAAATATTTGCGAAATAAAGAAATATTTCAACCAAATTTATAAATATCTTAGCCAAACTTATTAAAAGTAAGAAAATTTACTAACCAAAGTGACAAACATGTTTGCCGAATTAAGAAATATTTCAGCCAAACTTATAAAACAGGAGGAAAATATGTTGGCCAAACTAAGAATTAGGTATGACAAAGTAATAAATGGGTCGATCAAACTAAGAATAATATGTTACCCGAATTAGGAAAAAATGTAGCGCTTGTAGTTATGTCAAGAGTGTCTTGAACCTTTATGTGAAAGGCATTTCACCTACATAAGCATCAGTAATCATAATGGGTGGCGGAGTAGGGGTATTCCCTATCAAAAGAGAGGTAAGGTGCCTAATTCCTTCCACTAGTATGGGACACCCTTGGACAAGGTGGAGTACCCGTTTAGCCCCACCCCCACCCCCCATCACAGTTACGTGAAGCCATGGGCGCAGGTGGTGGATGAAGTTGAAGAGCAGTCAACAGATAGTTGTAGATTATGGTCTCCAGCTTCACGACGGTAGGCAGAGAATGTCTTTTTTTGGGGGAGACAATGGCTACAGTCATCGACCAGTATGGTCACTGCTAGGAAGGAAAGCAATGGCAAACTACTTTCTTTACAGAAGCCAAGAATATCATGTCGATCCCCAGAAAAAGGCGTAGATGGGTGCTCCATAGGAGCAGCCTCGCCCGGTAGGCGTAATCATGTGCACCAGGTGACTCCAGACCGTCATCAGGCGACTGAGTGCAAAAGAATTTTGATTGGAAAACAATAAATAGAAATTTAATTTTTAATTTTTGTGAAATGTTACTGTTGAAATTTTTTTTTTCATTCAACCATAATGACTTATTTCATAAGATACTTTTCATATTCTGAAATACGGCCGTTGCCTAGGGGATAGTCTATTATCTCCAGTAGGTTGAGAAATTTGCCCATTCAGCAGAAAACCGTTTGTGCTGTAATCAAAGAGAATGTTAATGTTAAGTGGTATGAAACGTTGAAAGTCGGTTAGATGATGTGGTAGATGGTATTCAAGGGGCCAAAAACGCAGACGTGGTTTTAAGAAAGGCCATCGTCATAACAGACACTGTTGGTTGGTTGGAGACTTGACGCTATTGAGGATGTGAAATGACAACGTGAGATAGAGGTAGATAAAGTAAGAAGTTTTATTTTAGCAAGAAAATCCGTGTAATGTTGAGAGATTGAGCAAAGGAAGGTTAGTGTAGTGGACAGTGTGTAGTGGACATTGTGGTATGGAAAGTTAAAGATGTCAGCCATGGGAAATGACCCCTTGATGACGAATACTCAGGTGATCTCGAAACTATCCCATATGGAACTACAGACTGCATTGTCATAAATGTTGTTATGACTGTTTCATTGGAGCTCATGTACAACGAAAGTTTGGAGTTCTTGGTGCTGTGACATGGAAACGTTGTGAAGCTATCTATGAAACATATAACCACGTTGTGCTTAAAGACAAACCAAGAGTGTGGAGAAATGCTTGATTAGCTTGTCTAAGTGCTTCTTTAGCAGATACTTTGGAATGGTACGTTGAAGCTTTCGGTAATGTAAAAGGGTGAGAGTGCAGACATTGATACTTATGTAGGTGAAATGCTTTTCAAGATAACAGTTCAAGACAATTTTGACATAACTACAGAAGCTAAATTTTTTCCCTAATTCGGGTAACACATTTTTCTTAATTTGGACGATCTATTTCTTACTTTGCCATACCTAATTCTTAGTGTGGCGAACATATATTCCTACATTGTATAAGTTTCTTTGAAATGTTTCTTAATTCGGCCAACATTTTTGTCACTTTGGTTAGTATACTCTCCTACTTTTTATAAGTTTGGCTGATACATTTATAAATTTAGTTGACATATTTATTTATTTGACCAATATTCTTTCACATTTGGTAACAAATTTTCAAACTTTTCATATGTTTGGATGAGATATGTTTTTACTTAACCAATATTTTTTGACATTTGGTTAACAAAGGTTCCTATTTTACATAAGTTTGGACGAGATATTTATAAGTTTGATCAAAATTTTGGTTGATTTGGCTAACATGTTTTCCTACTTTAGCCGCGATATATGCAAGTTTGTCTGATATATTTCTTTACTTGGCCACTATTTTTCCAATTTGACTAACACATTTCCCTACATTTTATAAGCTTGGGCGAGCTATTTATAAATTTGGTTGAGATATTCCCTATTGTGGTCAACATTTGTCCCATTTGGGTAACACATTTTTCATACTTTGTATAAGTGTGGACGAACTATTTATTTACTTGGTAAATAGTTTTTACATTTGGTTAACAATGTTTCCTACTTTTCACAAGTTTGGAAGAGGTATTTATAAGTTTGGTTGAAATATGTGTTTACTTGGGCAATATCTTTCCCGTTTGGTTAACAAATTTTCATCCTCTCCATACATTTAGATGCAATATTTCTTTACATGAACAATATTTTTTCACCTTTGGTTAACAACATTTTCTACTTTTCATAAGTTTGGACGAAATATTTATACGTTTGGTTGAAATAATACTTATGTATTATTATGAGTCAGGTCTTAGTCATATATGACTGAGCTACCGTATGAAAGTAGACGGTACCACCTGCTTTCTGTCAGCGCCGAATGTTGGGCGGCGCTTACTAAACCCGACACCCCACATTGTGCCAACTGCTTCGGGCGAAAGAGCGCAATTGGGAGGATACAAGCCTTATCCTGGTGCGAGGAAATGCAACCCAAAGACAAAATAGTCATGGCAGGGCAGACGAGGCCCTAAGCCTTGGTTGGCAGCAGATCTAGGATCGAAGCTCTGAAATGCGGACAGTTAGAGCATTGCTTTGCTGATCCGGCAGCTTCTGAAGCTTGTCTTGTTCCAGATGTATAGGTGTCAACTTTCCTCTGGAGTGAACTAGGCAGGCCGAGAGAGGGATCATGCTGCATGGGCAACACATGATCTCTATATTTTAGCCCAGGCTTTGTGCTATGGAGAGGCAATAACTCCATCCCTGGTCTTAACTAGTCTCGGAACCAAAGCGAGAGGCAACTGTTACGGGTTATAAGTCCTTGTCAGTTGACGTAGACATGGGGCGCCACGCGTTGCCTCTGACGGTGGGAGACACCTATAGGTGTCACTGATCAGCTACCGCCCGCCTCAAGCTGGGCAGCCCCCGGCCAATTGGGTGCTGATCCGCCACAGTCTGCCTGCTTCAATGGGTGCTTGGGGCTAGGACAAAATCTGAATCGCAGGCTGTAAAACCAATGCACAAGGTACTAATAAAAAGAATAATTGAAACCTCAAGCTACGGCTTGCAACCTGGAACGTAAGAACCATGTGTCCAGGATTTTCCACTGACTTGACAAATATTGACGATGTGAGAAAAACGGCTGTGATTGATGCTGAATTCAATCGTCTTAACGTTGATATTACTGGCCTGCAGGAGACTCGCCTCGCTGAGGAAGGGTCACTCGGGGAAAACAATTACTCCTTTTTTGGGAAGCGTAGAGGGCAGGCAGAAAAAGGGCAACATGGTGTGGGCTTTGCAGTGAAGAATTCGCTACTGGGAATGATTGATATCCCAGCTGGAGGTAATGAAAGATTATTATCCCTGCGCTTGGCAACCTCTTGTGGATTTGCCACCATTATCACTGCATATGCACCGACACTCGCTTCCTCTGATGATGTGAAGGATACGTTCTATGAGCAGATAGACTCTGTGATCAAAGCAGTTCCAAAATCCGACTACATTTATATGCTCGGTGATTTCAATGCTCGTGTGGGCAAGGACTCGAGTTCATGGCCAGTGTGCCTTGGAAAATACAACATCGGTCGCATGAATGATAATGGGCAAAGGCTGCTGGAGCATTGCACTAGAAATGACCTATGTATTACAAACTCCTTTTTTAAAACAAAAGAGATGCATAAGGTCACATGGAAACATCCAAGATCCAGCCATTGGCATCAGCTGGACTTCATTATCACACGGAGACAACATCTGAACCATATATCATTGACTCGAAGTTACCACAGTGCTGACTGTGATACAGATTATTCTTTGGTTGTTGCAAGAGTTAGACTGAGACCAAAGAGAATCTACACAGCTAAACACAAATCTAGCCCCAGGATTAATATTATTAACACTCACGATCCTGGAAAGTGCTTTGAATTTCAACAGCAACTTGAAGACGCTTTCACTGATACATCAGAAAATTGTATAGTAAATGATAAATGGAGTAAACTTAAGGAACCTATTTAGAAAACAGCGGTAAGGGTTTACGGCACTGTTGATCATAAGAGGCAGGACTGGTTTGCGGCAAACAGCCAGATACTGCAGCCCTTGATTGATAAAAAGAAGATAGCTCTCTTAAGAAACAAGGAAAGACCAACGCGTAACACTCTGAGTGAGCTAAGGCAAGCTAGGAAGGATGTGCAAAAGGCTGCCAGGCAGTGTGCGAATGACCATTGGATCAAGTTATGTGAGTCCATTCAAATCGCAAGTGATAAGGGAAACATCAGAAGCATGTATGAAGGGATAAAGAAAGCTTGTGGTCCAATGATCAAAAGAAGTGCACCGCTGAAAACCTTGACTGGAGAAATCATCACTGATAAGAAACAGCAGATGGATAGATGGGTAGAGCACTATTTAGAGCTTTACTCAAGTGAGACCAAGCTTGCGGATGATGCCCTCAACGCCATAGAGGCCCTGCCAACTCTTGACCACCTGGACACACTTCCCACCATAACAGAAGTTAAGTGTGCTATAAATGAACTTGCATCTGGCAAGGCTCCAGGTAAGGATGGGATTCCAATAGAGATAATCAGGAGTGGGCAAGACACACTCACTCTACAGATCCACCAGCTAATAGAGCTATGCTGGCGAGAAGGACAAGTCCCACAGGATTTCAAAGATTCAAGCATCATAACACTGTACAAGAACAAGGGCGATTGGAGCGACTGTAACAACTATAGGGGTATCTCACTTCTGTGTATTGTTGGGAAAGTATTTGCCAGAATTGTTCTGCGCAGACTTCAAGTCCTAGGAGATCAAGTCTACCCCGAATCACAGTGCGGCTTCCGTCAGAACCGGTCTACCATTGATATGATATTCTCACTGCGAGAGATGCAAGAAAAATGCCGGGAACAAAATCAGCCACTGTTTATTGCCTTCATCGACCTCACAAAGGCATTCGATTTGGTCAGTCGTGAGGGTCTGTTCAAAGCACTAAAGAAGATTGGCTGCCCACCAACTCTTCTGTCCATTGTGGAATCGTGCACACAGGCATGAAGGGTATAATCAAGTTTGATGGCTCAACTTCAGAAGAGTTTGAAATCAAGAGTGGAGTTAAGCAAAGTTGTGTACTATCCCCCACCCTCTTTGGGATATACTTTTCACTTCTACTGAAATATGCCTTTCGTGATCAGGATTACGGTATATACATTCACTCACGCTCAGATGGTGGCCTCTATAATGCTCAGAGATTGAAGGCCAAGACCAAAATTAGGAGGGTATTAATCAGAGATTTGCTTTTTGCGGATGATGCTGCGATTACAACCCACTCTGAGGAAGAATTACAACATCTACTATATGCATTCTCTAATGCTTGTTCTGAATTTGGTTTAACAATTAACAAAAAGAAGACACAGATTATGTCACAAGGTGCAAATGGTGTACCATCAATCTTTATTGATGACGCCGAACTGGAGATAGTAGATCATTTTACATATCTAGGAACAGAGGTAAATAACAAATTATCACTCGATCAGGAAATCAACATCAGGATTGGCAAGGCAGCAACAACAATGAACATGTTCGCAAAAAGAGTCTGGGAGAACAGGAAGCTTACTGCCAAAACAAAAGTCCTCGTCTACAAAGTCTGTGTCTTTAGTACTCTTCTTTATGGCAGTGAAACCTGGACAACTTACTCACACCAAGAGAAACATTTAAACAGCTTTCTTATGCGGTGTCTGCGAAGAATACTTGGTATTAAGTGGCAAGACAAAATCACAAATACTGAAGTATTGGAAAGATCAGGTTGTGTGACGGTGTATTCCATGCTCAGTCTTCGTAGACTTAGATGGATAGGACATGTTAGGAGGATGGATGACGGTAGAACACCAAAGGACATCTTTTTTGGTGAATTACAGACGGGTAGGAGATCTCAGGGTCGGCCTCTACTACGATACAAAGATGAGTGTAAGCGGGACATGATTGATACAGACACTGATAATGCACATTGGGAGCAAGTCGCCGCTGAACGTGTTGCATGGAGGGCAACTATCAGGAATGGAATAAAGACAAAGGCGAAAATTATTGCAGATAAAGCACACACAGATCGTGAGAGACGTAAGATGGTGCAAAATGGTGGAAATGACCATGTTTTCACATGCATCTACTGTGGGCAAACATTTGGAGCAAGAATTGGCCTTACCAGCCACACTCGCCACCGCCATGGATCGTAGTTATTAAGCCTTTTTGAAGCACAATGTACCAAACTATCGTCTGTCAAGACGGAAAGGTGCCAATGAAATTTATGTGGAGCTTTCTTGCCTTATATGCCGCATAACACATGGAGACATGGCTTAAGGAAGCTATTATCACCACCAACACCACCAACACCACGACCACCGCCACAACCACCACCACCACTACTACTACTACTACTACTACTACTACTACTACTACTACTACTACTACTACTACTACTACTACTACTACTACTACTACTGTTATTATTAATATTGTTGTCATCATCACTATTTTTATAAGTATTATTATTGTTATTACCGCCACCATTTGCACATGAAACACACCATGCCAACACGTCTGCTAGTCTCCAGTAATTAACAACCGCTGCCTGCCTTGTTTGGTCTTACATTTCCGGTCTAATTACATAGGCTTGTTTTCTAGCGCGAGTGTCTATTAGTTAAGTTACCTCGTTAGGAACGCGAGCATTTGTAAAAGTAGAGTGAGTTGTGTTGTGAAATATTACCCAACCACCACAACACATTCATTCATTCATTCACTCATTCATTCATTCATTCATAATAAGTCACGCACCCACCCAACCATAATCAATCACACACTCACACACTCACCCAAACATCTTCATCATCACCTCACTCACCCAAACGTATTCATTCACTCACCCACTCACCTACTCACTCACTCTTTCACTCACTCATTCACTCACTCCCTTCATCTCTATCACTCTCACTCACTCACTCACTCACTCACTCACTCACTCACTCACTCACACTCACTCACACGTCGTCAACATCCACTCACAATCTCGTCTATTGTTCACAACACGTGATAACACAACAAACAACAAACACAACTCGCCAATTTAACGGTGCGATTGCAAAATCCGGTTTTTTCTTTGTAAAATTCACGGAAAACCTCCGAACAGTTCGACCTGGAACCTGCTTTCTGTCTGACCAAGATGCACTTAATTACCGCTCAGGTTGCTTTAGTAAGGTGTATTGACCGCGGGGACTGTAGCAAACTAGGTCAGCCAGGAACTAACATGTGCAAGTGGTAGGGGGTGAGGTGCCTGGTGAGTTATGGTCTTTTAAATGCGCATGTTTTAATGTTTCCGAGCAACAGTTGGTACCTGAGGGACAGTGGAGGGAGTTCATGAGAAAACAAGAATTGTAAATTTATGTTCATACTACAGACAGTTGACCTCCGGGGGGAGAGGGAAGAGGGGAGCGGGGCATGCGTACGCTTGCTTAGCGTCTACCCCAGTTCTTTCAAAGATTAGGTGGTGCTTTTGTATGACCCATCCTACTTTTGGATCCGACCCAGCTATGGTAAAATAAGCAATTTAGACCCAGATATAAGAAAATCTGCGATCTAGACCCAACTATGGCAAAATGGGCAATATATACTCAGCTATAGGAGAATGAGCAATCTAAACCCAGTTATGGTAAAATTGGCAATCTAGACCCAGATATAGGAAAATGGGCAATCTATACTCAGATATAGGAAAATGGGCAATCTAGACCCAGATATAAGAAAATGGGCAATCTAGACCCAGATATAAGATAATGGGCAATCTATACTCAGATATAAGAAAATGGGCAATCTAGAGCCAGATATAAGAAAATGGGCAACCTAGACCCAGATATAGGAAAATGGGCAATCGAGACCCAAATATAGGAAAATGGGCAATCCATACCCAGATATAAGAAAATGGGCAATCTATACTCAGATATAAGAAAATGGACAATATAGACCCAGATATAAGAAAATGGGCAATCTAGACCCAGATATAAGAAATTGGGCAATCTATACCCAGATATAAGAAAATGGGCAATGTATACTCATATATAAGAAAATGGACAATATAGACCCAGATATAAGAAAATGGGCAATATGGACCCAGATATAAGAATATGGGCAATCTATACCCAGATATAAGATAATGGGCAATCTATACTCAGATATAAGAAAATGAGCAATCTAGACCCAGATATAAGAATAATGGGCAATCTATACCCAGATATAAGAAAATGGGCAATCTAGACCCAGATATAAGATAATGGGCAATCTATACTCAGATATAAGAAAATGAGCAATCTAGACCCAGATATAAGAATATGGGCAATCTATACCCAGATATAAGATAATGGGCAATCTATACTCAGATATAAGAAAATGGGCAATCTAGAGCCAGATATAAGAAAATGGGCAACGTAGTCCCAGATATAGGAAAATGGGCAATCGAGACCCAAATATAGGAAAATGGGCAATCCATACCCAGATATAAGAAAATGGGCAATCTATACTCAGATATAAGAAAATTGACAATATAGACCCAGATATAAGAAAATGGGCAATCTAGACCCAGATATAAGAAATTGGGCAATCTATACCCAGATATAGGAAAATGGGCAATGTATACTCATATATAAGAAAATGGACAATATAGACCCAGATATAAGAAAATGGGCAATATGGACCCAGATATAAGAATATGGGCAATCTATACCCAGATATAAGATAATGGGCAATCTATACTCAGATATAAGAAAATGAGCAATCTAGACCCAGATATAAGAATATGGGCAATCTATACCCAGATATAAGATAATGGGCAATCTATACTCAGATATAAGAAAATAGGCAATCTAGAGCCAGATATAAGAAAATGGGCAACCTAGACCCAGATATAGGAAAATGGGCAATCGAGACCCAAATATAGGAAAATGGGTAATCTATACTCAGATATAAGAAAATGGACAATCTAGACCCAGATATAAGAAAATGGACAATATAGACCCAGATATAAGAAAATGGGCAATCTAGACCCATGTATGTAACATCGATATCAAAACCCTTTGTCAACAAATGGATATCAAGACCCAGATGAAGTAAAATAGACATCATGACCTGGCCATTGTAAAGTAGACATCAAGACCCACCCATTGCAAAAGAGGCATCAAGACCCACCCAATGCAATAGAGGCATCAAGACCCACCCATTGCAATAGAGACATCAGGACCCAGACATGGTAAAAGGGGCACCACGACCCAGCTGTGTAAAATGGATATCAAGGTCCAGATGCAGTGAATGGGAATCACTACTCAACTGTAGTAAAACTGGAATCAAGATCCAGCCTTAGTAAAATGGACTTCACTACCCATCTAGATAGAATGGCAATAAAGAGCAAGCTATATAAAATAGATATAATAATCTGCCCATGAAAAAAAAAAAAAAAAGAGCAGCAGAAATACATTTCTAAGACATTTGGTGCTATATTCAATGGTTAGGCATGAATTCTGTCCGTATTTCATAGTTGTGGGTTCACATTAATGATAGACCTGGCGCTAATGAAGACATATTTCTAGCAGTACCAAGCTGGTCATACATTGCAATATATTTGTGGCTGCAGCGACGCGCTGTAGTCATTTGGAAGTGATATGTTCCAATCCCGGTCGGTAATTAGCTTTCTATGTTGATGTTGTCTAGTGCATTCTTTAGTCTCTACTGCTGTCTTCTAAGAGTACTAGATATGGCATGTTTACTTATTCGCTGAAGATGAAGACATATCGTCAAGAGAAAATCTCACCTGGTTCAGAATACGGAGATGGCAAGACATTGTAAATTACCAATAATGCATGTTGATAGTTTCGAAAACAGACCCGGCTATATCAAATATATATTTCCCAGCAGGAAAGTGGGAAAACCATGGATTGTGTGAGAGCGGGAAAGTGGGGGTAACTATAGACTTGTGTCAAGGCGGGCAAGTGAGAAAACTATAGACTTTGTCAAGGCGGGCAAGTGAGAAAACTATAGACTTTGTCAAGGCGGGAGAGTGAGAAAACTATAGACTTTGTCAAGGCGGGAGAGTGAGAAAACTATAGACTTTGTCAAGGCGGGAGAGTGAGAAAACTATAGACTTTGTCAAGGCGGGAGAGTGAGACAACTATAGACTTTGTGAAGGCGGGCAAGTGAGAAACGTAAACAGATGCATAGAGGCCAGCACAACCTGGTTGGCGCCAGTCAATCAATGACAGGTAAATAATAAAGTCAGTCAAACAAGTAGTGTAGACAGCGAGTCGCCTTAACTCGGGTTGAGGGGCAGAACAGGGTGTAATATAATCGCGAGATAGACAGTGAGCAGTCTAGTGGACACAATACTGAGCCAATCCTGCTACATGGAAGCAAATCACGGACGGTTAGCAGAATTATGTGGAGGCTGCGTAGATGTGGTTTTATAGAAGAATGATGAAAAGAAAAACAGTGAATACACGAAAAGAACAAACGGAGGAAACTCAGGACCCTTCATCATAAGATCCGGAGTACGAAAAGGTTGTGTCTTATACCCTGTCTATTCATAACCCATATAGACAGCATGTATAAAGAAACCAGAAAAATAGAGACCATATCAACAACCCGCAACAGCACCGCATATTGAACAGAACACATGAGAAGAATGAACAGCAAATTATATCATTAAAGAAAGAACTCTTAGCAGGCTATCAAGCACTAACAACAAAATCAGAAGCAGAATTTCAAGTCCACATAAATATTCTAAACGAAGTGTGTAAGGAACATAACATAAACATTAGCATTAGTAAAACAGAATTAAGGATTTTAACCAAGAAGAAAAGAAAAAAAGATCCATCTAACAAACACCTCCTGAAAAAGTAAAGAGCTTTAAGTACTTACAAAGCACATCATTGCATGGCAAATCAGAAGACGAGATCGAAAATAGATGCAATAAGGATAACCAACTTATTGGACAAATGCCATAAATACAAAAGAACAAACAAGTATCAGTAGATACTAGAAAGCACTCTACAACACAATCTTCCTACCGACCAACTCTGTGCTACCAATGCCAAACCTGGACAATGATAGAAAAAGAGAAAACAAAAATTGCAACAATGTTAATGAGATACATGAGAAGAATACTCAATGGATCAAAAAGAGAGAAAATCAGAAATGAAAAAAAAGACTAATGTTAGGGTTATAGCAGCGCTAGAGTTCATTAGATATATATATGGGAATTTCGATATAAGAAGCCCATAAATTGGCACTCTCCCGCTGTTTATGCTTCACCTCGACGAAAAAGATGAGAAATGAGATGAGATTATGAGAACACCGAAGACGGGTTAAATAAGCAATGAAGATATCGTGAACGAAGTTTAACTCACACAGAGAACTGGTTATACGTCAGCGGAAGCGGACAGTCCACATTCCTTAGGCATGTCATGAGAAGAGAAAAGCAAGAGTTTGCTGTCTCATCGGAAACGTTGGAGGAAAAGAGAGGATGGATGAGACCAAGCGAGAATGCTGGGCAGTTTAACAGAATGGCAAGGAGGGACTTCAGCATCATAACTGATTGGCAGCTCATACTATTTGTTATCTAACTGTATCTTTGCTCTTGTTATGTGTGTGCTGACGGGGGATTTCTGGCCGCATCCTCCATTCTCTGATTTGTGATTGTCTAGATAACCAATCCCACTTCTCGTTTCTCGTTGATTTACTTCTCTAGAGCAGGCGAATCGAAGCCGTGCCTACCGCTTAATACCAGTGTTGAAAACAACACACGACACATTTAAGAACACATAGGAAGAGACGGACGTCTTGGTAACGTTTAGAAAGTCACGTTCACAATGCTGTGCGCGCCGTCGGACAAAAGTTCGATCACTAGGCTCGCAGCTTGCTACTGGAGGAAAAGACTGACCACCTGTTCCTGCATGCAATCCGGCCTACAACATGTGAAGATCCGAACCTTCACAGCACGTTTCTGCATGCACTCCGGCCTACAGCATGAGAAGGTCTGGACACTTCACAGCACGTTCCTGCATACACTCCGGCCTACAACAGGTGAAAGTCCGGACACTTCACAGGTCCACAGTATGTTCCTGCTTCGGGGCATGTTTAACAAAAACAAAAAAAGGATACAACAAGGATACAAAAAGGGATACAAGTCAAGATATACCCGTGTCACAATACAGACACAAAGATACAACAATATGTCAAGATATACCCGTGTCACAATACAGACATAAAGATACAACAATATGTCAAGTTGAGTTGAGTTGAGGTGAGTTAAGAACCGACATCACTGCACTCAGGACATTCCCATACGTGCTGTCCCCTCGTTCAACAGCCAGCGAAGAGTCATACTACTAATCGTTCCCATCGCTATCTGATTAACATTTCTCCTGGTATTCCCTCTCAGTTTTGAGATTCTTCCAGAACCCCTGCCGATCCCCCGCAATCTCATTCTTTCCACATATGGGTTCTCAATCTGTTCCTCCGCTTTCTCCACCTGGTCCCACAAGCGCACGACCACCTCCCCCTTGTCCATAGGCAAAATACCACCAAGAGGTGCATTCCCTGCTAGCCTATCAGCCTGTTAATTTCCCAGTACACCCGCATGGCCAGGGCAAAATATCCATACAATTCTCACAATCTGTGACCTCTGAAGCGACGAAGAGCCATTCCACACGAAACATTCATTTCTCCACCTTGCTAAGCATACTCTTTGAATTCGTAGTGAATACAACGTGTGTTGCAGTAGTCTCCTTTAGCCACCGGAATGCCGCTGTTACTGCCTCCACCTCCATTCTCATGCTGGAGGTCGTAGTCTCATATTCCAGGCTCCCCTTTTTCAAGACTCGTCCATTAGCCTTTGCAATAAAGCCCCAGCCACTACGTCTGTTTCTCACCACTGACCCATCGGTGTAGATGACTATGTCACCTTGATGTGTGTTGCTCTGGATCAGCTGTTGCACTTCAAACTCAGTGCAGCTCGCTGCCCATTCTCTGCACTCACGACCCAGTGTTATTATTACATTGTGCCAGTCCGTCATGTCTTCCGGAACTTCAACCCACTCTCTTTCACGATTGATGGTCTCTAGATCACACACCTGACGTATAGAAAGTTCTGCCTGTGCCATCCAGGACCTGCCTCGTCTTAGTCTATGACCCTTAACCATATACATTGCTGCATGCAAAGCGGGGGGGGGGGGGGGGGGGTGATCCCTGTCTGAGCAAACTCTCAGATACCATTTGGCCTAAAGGATCCTATGCCTATCCGTCATTGTTGGTAGCTCCATGATATGGCTCATGCATATAATTGGTGTGTCCTGTGTGCACCCCAGGATTAACCGCATGGCAGCATTCTGTATGCGCTCCAACCTTTCAAGCTGGCTCTTTGATACTGTCAGCAGCCCCAAACCATACTCAATGAAAAATTATTAACTGCTGAAAGAGCCTGAGCAGCAACCTCTGATCTACCTCGGTTGCTGCCATAGCCCTCAATGCATTAAGTCCCCTACCAGCCTTCACCACCAAATCCTCCACATGATCCTTAAAAGACAAACACCTGTCAAAGGCGATACCTAAGTACTTCAATTTACTCTCTGGACTAAGAGGACATCCATTCAACATATTACCTGGGACATCTGCCTTCATGATCCGGTTATCCAAGGAGTACCACTCAACCTATGCCTTGTCTGGGTGTATAATGGCCCCTGCGTCCTTGCTCCACCCCGCCACCCTGTTTACCGCCACCTGTAAGCCTTTCGCCTAACTGGCCCTGTCTCTGCGCTGTCTGTACACCAGCACATCATCTGCAAATGTCAAGATTCTACCCACACCTGGTGTCTCAATAGCTGCGATTTTGCTGGTGTAGACATTAAAGAGCAATGGGGACAAGGCAGATCCCTGTGGCAACCCAGGTGTAATAGTACATGGGTCAGAAATCCAGGAACCCATGCGCAGTGCAACCTTACGCTCATAAAGGACTGCCGCAACCCATCTAACAAGGCAAGGGCAGACTTCCATGTCCAACAGTGTGTGTATTAACCGATCATACCTGACCCTGTTATAATCATCCTCCAGGTCAAGAGCTACCGCCACTGTCTCCTGTTTATCCTGAAAGCCCTCGTAGACATCAAATGCGAAAGTTGCAGCATTGGCCCAGGTGTCGACAATAAGTCAAGATATAGCCGTGTCACAAAACAGACATAAAGATACAAAAATAAGTCAAGATATACCGTGTCACAAAACAGACATAAAGATACAACAATAAGTCAAGATATACAGTGTCACAAAACAGACATAAAGATACAACAATATGTCAAGATATACCAGTGTCACAAAACAGACATAAAGATACAACAATAAGACAAGATATACCAGTGTCACAAAATAGACATAAAGATACAACAATATGTCAAGATATACCGTGTCACAATACAGACATAAAGATACAACAATAAGTCAAGATATACCGTGTCACAAAACAGACATAAAGATACAACAATAAGTCAAGATATACCGTGTCACAAAACAGACATAAAGATACAACAATAAGTCAAGATATACCGTGTCATAAAATAGACATAAAGATACAACAATAAGTCAAGAGATACCCGTGTCACAAAATAGACATAAAGATACAACAATAAGTCAAGATATACCAGTGTCACAAAACAGACATAAAGATACAACAATAAGACAAGATATACCAGTGTCACAAAATAGACATAAAGATACAACAAGTGAAGGTTTCCCATGCAAGAAACCAAACATGAAGACCCAACAACCAATGAGTACATGTACACATCTACATAAAGCAAGACAAATACACAGCCACTCAACTACTGCCGAAGACATTAGAATCAAAAACAAACCACGCGATAATATGTGTAAAATGTATTTAGTGTACAAAATGAATCATGAATTAAAAACCATACATAACACAGGTGGCAGAAGAACAATAACCAACTAATGACAACCAGGTAGTGACCAAACGGTATACTTGGACTACAACCAACTATGCTGTTCATTTTGCCGTTATAATTCTATACTAAAACTATATGCACTGACGATTGACATACAAAACACATATCTTGAGTATAGTTTGTACTGGCGTCAGTTTGTGTCAGTTCTGTTAATGAAACGATACCATGCCGTTTCTGTCAAAGGTCAACCCCAGAATAACATTGTTATAACTTTTACTTTCCTATAAGTTATTTGAAACGATCAACATTTCCGCGCAAAATATACAAATGAAATCAGATGAAATGTGGTGGTGTTGGGTTTCGTTCTCCGTCAGGGGAGTTTCGAATTTTTACAATGGACATGGGCTCCCTCGTTGATCCAGCCTTACATGGCTACCAGGAATTGCCTTGGGAAGTAGAGGCGGCCTATGTGACACCACATCAGCCACCGAGTGGAGTTTGGGTCTACGATCGTATATCCAATGTTAGGTTAAAATCTTGTGCGTTTCTGTCTGTCACTTGTGACGTGTCCTTTATTGTCCACATCTTTCTTTCTGTCACTTGTGACGTGTCCTTTATTGTCCACATCTTTCTTTCTGTCACTTGTGACGTGTCCTTTATTGTCCACATCTTTCTCAGTATCACCTTGAGTGCCACACTTCTTCTTCTTCTTCTTCTTCTTCTTCATCTTCTCCTCCTTGCACCATGCTTGGAGCCGACTCAGACCATCACGACACCCCACCCCTCCCCCAATCCTCTCTGTCATCTGATGCTGTAAATTATTCAGTGCCAAAGGACAATATATCGCTACATATGACCTCCTATTTTGACAACAGGACGAAATATCGCCATAAGGGTCATTGTGTTATTTGCTTGATTTCTTGGCAGGCATCTTACGCAATTTCAATGCTCGGTAAATGGACCATTATATTATAAAACATGTTCATTTGATTGTTAAGCATGTTTGGTTCTAACCTACATTTTGTATGGCACTGAATCAGTTAATAAACTTTATACAACTATTGCTTCTATTATCATCGTATTGCTTTTATTATTATTCGTCGCCCAGTTGTTTCAACTTTCATATACAGCTATCTCTCTGCCTTTGTTACCTTTGCCAGTATATTCCCAATAGGGCAAATGTCTCAATGAATGTCACTAGTAATCTGTCATTGTGTCACCTGTAGACAGATATCATGGCACGACAGTCTACACGTCATCTAATGACAGGTCACATGACATCGGTCAACATTATGTCAATGTGAAACTACTGACATGCAAGGTACTACAACCATGTATGCAAATTGCTGCAGTCTCCAGCTGTGGCTTGCTGTGTAAACTACTTCACAAACATCACATACCTTCATAAATAAACACGCCCGCCTCAAAACCATAAAAGACAATAAGAAAACACTTATAAAATAAGGTATATTGTAGAAATCTATATTGTGTTACGATGAATGATTCATTCATTATTGAACATAAGGCATACAACTTAATCCATGAATAATGTTAATGTGTAGTATATGCGGATCAATTCTATGTTGTGTATGAAATACAACTTGTCCGTTTAGAAGCACATGCACAAATAATCACAATAATAATATTAATAATAATACGGGCACAATATATCTGGCTTTGAATCATAATCATATACATTTGATTCATAGCAACTAGTCTTGGGCATTCAGTTCAACTGAATATCCAGTCTAGCTAATGATCTGTGTGATATATACAGCAACACAGAGGCAAAACAAGCAGATTACAACCTGACCCCCTACAACAACAACAACAGAATAAACATGAATATTCACTGTTATATACACTGGAATGTCGATTGATAACACTTTCAGCATCAATGTTTGTGTCAAATAAGTCAAGACAATTGCCACGAGAAATGAATAGATAAATTACAAACAGAATTGAAGTATTACAAATAAATATACAACAGCTACATCCGAAGCAGGAAAAAAATGACAAGGTAACGACAATTTGTATTAAAATTCCAATTATGAAATGAAATAATTCATTTTATGTGCACAACCACGGGGGAAAAAAAAAATGTTCTCATTTTAGTCTAATTTATGAAATGGATAAACTACAATGAACAATGACTATGAACAAACAGAAACATTCTCTTGCTCAGAATTCATGAAGCAAGTCACCACTCGCTCACTCTTCCTCCCCAAGTGTCTGACCTAGAGCCGACATCTTTGGATAAAATCCGTGTCAAGGTAATGTCCGAGGTGTGGCTACTTCGGCTACAGGTTTATTAATCTGCGACTGTCAACGTGTCACTTGTAGACAGTTTTAATGTCAAGATAGTCTAAATGTCATCTAATAACTCAAGATAGTCTAAAAATCATCTAATAACATTCGCATGTCATCTATTGACAGTTCACTTGCCACTTGAACGCATAATTTCACTTCTTTTATGAGGATGAATGGGGTAGGTGGTTTACGAATAAACAACAACAGAAGACATCGACAATCAAGACTCCCCGATCCTTTCTGTCATCTATTTTAATCAACATGACATACATTATGATCTGTTCCCCACCTGTGTACGGGAGCTATAGTGGTTTAGTGGCTAGCATCCTTGCCGGCCGGCCTGGATGTTATGTGACTAAATCCCCCCTTCTTGGCAGAGATTCTACAAGCCTCCATCTGGCTCTCAGATCGGCTGACATGTGTACCAGCAATCGTTTAGAGAAGTAATTGCATTTTCTCATGATAACTACACCACCCATCAAACGAAAGTTGGTCAACAAAAAATATGGAGCTGGCAAAACATAACCGAATATGCCTCAAGCTGTATACAAGAAAAGGTTTCTTCACTTTTTTCTAAAAATATTTTAAACTTTCCACATAACTCTTCTCTGTCTTCTTCTGCCTCTTTTGTCCAGTGTTTTCCTACATAAGGCTATCTCTCGTGTTTACAAGCTTGATAAAT
Organism: Cepaea nemoralis; assembly: GCA_014155875.1. NCBI lineage: Eukaryota > Metazoa > Mollusca > Gastropoda > Stylommatophora > Helicidae > Cepaea > Cepaea nemoralis. The sequence goes on from JACEFZ010015843.1 coordinate 72,303, forward strand.
GTCAGTTGTCTTTTTCTGACAGTTCCAGTGAGTGATCAACAACACATTGTTTCAACATCTTAGTGTTTGCTTTATGGTCAGTCCACTTTATTCTCAACAAACGTTGCCGTGAAGTTGAAACCGCGACTAACTAACTGACTTACTAACTTTATTCTCAAAATTGCTCTCATAGAAACCACATCTCCACTGTTATATGTCCAGCATCCGCGAACAATTTTGCCATTTGTTCCTATAAGTTCCACATCTCTTTATTAAATAAAACATGCTTTTGTTATGTACAAGGTAACTGGGCTATTCATGATGATTATTTTCTGTGTCCAGGATGATACAAAATGAAAGTGAGATTACTGATCTCACTTCATGAAGAATGAATGTTATATTACTGAACTCTCATAATGAAGAGTGAATGTGATATTAATTATCTCTTCTAAGGAAGAGTAAATGTGATATTACTGATAAGACTGATTCCAGAAACATCCACTTTACTTCTCATACTCTCTTGTGTGAACAGTTTAGATATGTACAAGTCTGTACAACTGAAACATCTTATATGTAAATTTCATACAGATTATATAAAATGCTGAAACACCATAATGGAAGAAAGTTGCGTGAAACGAAACAAAACAAGTAAAATGAGTTTGTTATGGAGTGGCAGTGGCAAAATGAACAGCATTCACAACACTTAGGTCTTGTCTCCAGACAGAAGATGTGGCTTGAGTGTGTGCACATTTTAAGCACTCTTCTATACGCCTTAATAAACAATGGGTATATGGTGCTACAGCCATGTTTGGAAAGACCAAACAGCACTCGGTGGCTGATGTGCTCAGTGTGACATATACATGGTTGTTTATATATGTATGCATATGTATGTATAACACAGAGTGGCTGAAGTGCAATTCTGAAAAAAATATAATACATTAATTCTTATAATGTATAGAAGAATAACAGTTATGTTACTTTCTGGTACGGAAAATAGGGAGTCCGCAAGTTGTGTATGTTGTCACAGGCATCCATTAGTGTAGAGGTCAAAGGTGATCACATCTGAGGTCATTCGCCCACCTGTCTGTCAAGTCAACACAGTCATAGCTTAACTACACACATAAAACAGGGTAGATCGAACACATGAAGGTGAAGAGAAGAGAGGTCATAGACGTCTACAGCCCAGCCCAGGATAGGATAGGAAACAATAGACAAAACACAACAAAACAAGACCATAAGGTATCTCTACATCCCAGGGTAGAAGAGGACAGACTAAACAAGACTGTAAGGTACCTCTACATCCCAGGGTAGAAGAGGAAAGACTAAACAAGACTGTAAGGTATCTCTACATCCCAGGGTAGAAGAGGAAAGACTAAACAAGACTGTAAGGTACCTCTACTTCCCCGGGTAGCAGAGGTTGTTGCTTTGATGCAAACTAGTGTTTCTTTCATTTTTTTGTTTGTCTTCAAGTATCCACATGCATCTCTCTTAAACAGTTGGCCATCTAATTTTGTGGTTCTCCCATCGCCAGAGAGCTGGTACTTCTGTGTGGCTGGGTAAAGGCAAAGTTGCCATCCTGTAGATCTTCAACAGTTGGCAGATATGTCCTACTGTTTGTTTGTCCTCTCACGGAACTGACAGTCTTTGGGGGTATGTCCCACTATTTATTTGTCCTCTCATGGAACTGACAGTCTTTGAGGATATGTTGCACTGTTTGTCGTTTAATAGAGCCACGCTCTACTGTTTGTTTGTCCTCTCATTGAACTGACAGTCTTTGAGGATATGTTCCACTGTTTGTCCAGAAATAAGCCAGTAGTGCTGAGGGATGTGTTTGTTCCACTTTTTATCCTTTTATAGAGCCAAGAGTCTTTGAAGATATGCTCTAATGTTTGTTTGTCCGGCCACAAGCCAAAAGTACTGAAGGATGTGTTTGTTCCACTGTTTATTTGTCCAATTATGAACCAAGGATGTGCTTGTTCTACTGTTTGTCCTGTCATGAGCCAACAGTACTGAAATATGTGTTCGTTCCATTGTTTGTCCTGTCATGAGCCAACAGTACTGAAAGATGTCTTTGTTCCACTGCTTGTCCTGTCATGAGCCAACAGTACTGAATGATGTGCTTGTTCCACTGTTTGTCCTGTCATGAGCCAACAGTACTGAATGATGTGCTTGTTCCACTGTTTGTCCTGTCATGAGCCAATAGTACTGAATGATGTGCTTGTTCCACTGCTTGTCCTGTCATGAGCCAACAGTACTGAATGATGTGCTTGTTCCACTGTTTGTCCTGTCATGAGCCAACAGTACTGAATGATGTGCTTGTTCTACTGTTTGTCCTGTCATGAGCCAACAGTACTGAAAGATGTCTTTGTTCCACTGCTTGTCCTGTCATGAGCCAACAGTACTGAAATATGTGTTCGTTGCATTGTTTGTCCTGTCATAGCCCCACTATTCTTGGAGGACATTATCATCCCAGCCTTTATTTGTCCTCTCATGGAGTCAATGATCTTGCATGATGTTTGTTTAACTGTTTGTCCTCTTATATAGCCGACATCCTTGAACAACATGCAGTGGGCAGTTTTCAGCCTAAAGATGACCAATTGATCACATTCTTGGTAAAAGAAGTATAATTGTGATGTGTCAGTCTCTATGTACTTATTATAATCACGTTTCTGAAGTCATTGTTTCTTTTTTCTTGTTGTATTCTTGAAATATCAAATATTGTTGAGTGGCCTAATTACACACCTGTTATTCCTTACAAAGAAATCAGAATTCACTTTCAGGTTATTCCATTCACAGTGTGCCTCCGTGAAGAAAGTGCACTGTGATTGGCATGGTGCATAATAATTATAAATCATACATTTATGACATTACATGAATATTCAGTACACAATTGTTACTATGAACTCAATGGTCATGCTTGGCAAGAAATTGAAACATGATTTATGAAATACAATGTTCATAATTTAGCAAGTATTATGTGAAAATCTGGCACTTTTCAGAAATTATTTACTGCCAGATAGAATATAAAACAAGTGATAAATTAAAAATATTTGCATTGTGTACAAAACAACCGGGAAATGACACACTGCTATACTTCATGACAGCAGAAAATATACTGCCTTAATTCAAGACTAGCAGGAAACTTACTGTCTAGACTGCAAGGAAATGATTTACTGTCATACTATAAGACGGCAAAAATACATTGTATTATTTCAAGACAAACATGAAATGCTTAACTGGCATACTGCTAGATGGTCAGAGTAAGTATGAATGGTGTGTTTAAACATATACTTTGGTTTATTTTCATGTACATCAATCATGATTGAAGCTTCATGTTTGACTGCATGTACAACAATCATGATTGAAGTATCACGTCTGACTCACAATAAAGCTTGAGGTTGTAAAGCAAGTAACATATTGTACAAACAGGACAAATATCAACACATGAGGATACAAAATAATATATAACAACAGAAATGATTAATATTAAGAAATAACAATAGAAAACAGATAATCATAATGGCATAACAGCTAGCAGAGATTACAAGTTATAACAGTGATGCATTAATCATATGAAAATAGAGACTAATAAATAATGACAACAAAGTAGGAAATGGCAATACAAATAATGTTTAATATTAATTATTAATAAGAAAATGATTGGACTCTACAAAACAGATGAGCTGGTGAGCACAAATAACCACATGTAGCCTTTCTATTATTTATTGCAATTGACCTGCCAAACCAGGCATCTGATTTGCTAGCCTTTATTTCCGTGGTGTTTCTGGTCTGATTTTAGCCTAGATTTCTTTTCTTTCTTCTTACTGTGCTGCTGCTGCTTGTTGTTGTTGTTTCTTCTTCTTCTTCTTCTTCTTCTTCTTCTTCTTCTTCTTCTTCTTCTTCTTCTTCTTCTTGAATGGAAATGGTTGGATTTTGCAGCCAAATTTTACATTTTTTTCCAGGATGAGGTAGCCAGTCTCATGGCAACCCGCCTTAGTCGTCTCTGATGACACGCTTGGCAGTCACAATGTCACTATTCTTTGCTTCCCGTATGGGCTCTATTAACATATGGGCGCCAGATGACGACTTTTCAATTTGTTGTTAACTTCTTAACGTTCAAGTAGATGCTACAACTTATGCCTCAAACTGCACAGCTCATCATCTGACTACACTGCATCAAACAGCTCAGAAAGGTAAGGTCTACTTCCTGTTGAATCTTGACTCATTTTATCAAAAGTCACTAAATATCTTGCTGGGTTTGCAGAAAACTACACAGTTCTTGCTAGAAACGTAGATTTGGGTTGGCTTCAAGAATATGAAAAATAGGACACTAGTTTAAATAAATCTGGCACAGTTAAACATGGCGGCTGCCTACCAAGGGACGTAATGTTTACAGCCAATATCCAGATGCATAGACAGGTGAAAATGTCAAGGCCAGTGTTTATACAGATATAGACCGTTCATGACCTCCATGTGGGACATCCTGGGCAGACACTAGCCTGTGGGACATCCTGGGCAGACACTACTCTGTGGGACATCCTGGGCAGACACTAGTCTGTGGAACATCCTGGGCATACAGTAGTCTGTGGGACATCTTCGGCAGACACTAGTCTGTGGGACATCCTGGGCAGACACTAGTCTGTGGGACATCATGAGCCAACCCATGTCTGTGGGAAACCCTGGACAGACACTAGTTTGTGGGACATCCTGGGCAGACACGTCTGTTGGACATCCTGGGCAGACACTAGTCTGTGGGACATCCTGGGCAGACACTAGTCTGTGGGAAATCATGAGACAACCCAAGTCTATAGGACACCCTGGACAGACACTAGTTTGTGGGACATCCTGAGCAGACACTAGTCTGTTGGACATCCTAGGCAGACACTAGTCTGTGGAACATCCTGAGCAGACATTAGTCTCAGAGCACAGTTAAAAGAATCATAAACAAATCTTCAGAAATGATTGAACACGAAATGTGCCTGTTAAGATATAAAGAAGCTTTTGTCCCTAGAAGAAAAATGGCACAATGCGGAAAAAGCTGGCAAGAGACTGCGATAAAAAAACAGAGATAGTAAATCACAGGCAGGCTCCCCGTGAAATGTCTAAGGGTCTTTGGTATATTAAGGACAAAAGACAGAAGACAGAAGAATATGTGTATATGAAAACTCCCTTGCCTTAGACCAGGGGTGGCCAACACGAGGCCCGCGGGTCGCATGCGACCCGCCTGTAGTCATGTTGCGGCCCGCGGAGTGGGAAGCGACGATATGGTCGAAGCTGTAGCACTCTTGCTTGTTTACTTTAATTAAGAAAAAAAAAAAAATAGGTGCGTAGCCGGCAGGACATATTATTTCTGAAATCTGTCCCGCTTGCTGAAAATGTTGGCCACCCCTGCCTTAGACCTTTACAACCATATTTCTCACGTGATTACTGTAGTCTTTTCACTGTTACTAGAAGATGGATGTTAGAAAAGATTGATGCAGTGTGGCATATTTCTGTAATAGTTTTATGATTATTGCCGGAAATGATTTCAAGCATGAAATTAATAACATTATAGGTTTCTGATAATTAAAGAACTTTAAAAAACGCAATAATATACACACAAATTAAGTAGACTGTGTTTGATACAATACATCACAGATAATGCCAGTGATCATATTTTATGCGCATGAAAACTATGAATACGTGTGTGAATTTGTGGAACATTCATAAACATAAAAATGGGATGTCATGTGCTTCACAGGAAATCATCAATAGTGATTGTTTCATGTCATTGTAGGATGACATATAATAAAATTGGCAGCAGTCACCGAGCTCAAATAAACATCTACATTCTGCATACACATATTTGAATACAGAACTCTAGGCATGAGTATTATATTTAAATTATATTAATTTGTTTTCTTGTATTTGAATAAAAATAAATCGGACAAGTTGAAGTTTTGTCTGCCACGATGTCAATGGCCTCTGTGTAAAGATCAGTGCACATTACAGTAAACAATAAACATGTTTAGATCTAGTCTATACCTAGTTTTGACCTAGGTTAGACCTAGTCCAGACCTAGTTTAGATCTAGTCTAGACCCAGTTTAGACCTAGTCCAGACCTAGTTTAGATCTAGTCTAGACCCAGTTTAGACCTAGTCCAGACCTAGTTTAGACCTGATCTAGACTAGCTGAAATCTAGTTTAGATCTAAGTCTAGACCTAGTCTAGACTTAGTTGAAATCTAGTTTAGACCTAGTCTAGACTTAGTTGAAATCTATTTAGAAATAATCTAGACTAGTTGAAACCTAGTTTAGACCTAGTCTAGACTTAGTTGAAATCTATGTTAGACCTAGTTTAGACCAATTTTAGACCTAGTCTAGACCTAGTTTAGACCTAATCTAGACTAGCTGAAATCTAGTTTAGACCTAGTCTAGACCTAGCTGACATCTATTTTAGACCTAGTTTAGACCAAGTTTAGACTTATTTGTGTAGTTGATTGGAAGCTACGATGATTATGCCATGAGCACGGTTGGATCAGAACTAGTTCATCATCAGAGGGAAAGACGCCGGAGTGTGACGGCAGTGTCACACCACAGACCCACACTCAGATCTAGGACATGTGAGGACGTGTCACATCACAGACCCACACCAGGCTCTTGCTTCAGACATGTTTTTGTGTGTAACCTCCTCTTGTTCTATCTCAAGTATTTGAGTAGGATCTGGCAGTTAACATATTTAATTAATCTCTATATACTGGAGGTAAGCGTTGAAATACTTGCGGGAAAACAAGCTTTTTTGTTCAAATCTACTACAACTACCAAACGTAAATTTAAAAACAAAAATCCTATGCAGTCCAATGTGCAATAGTGTCTATTTCCCAGATGACTGCTAAACAAGAGTGCGTTGTTTTCTGTCTTAAGTCTGCGATGTCTATTGTGACTTGGTCTCTTAACACATCACACAAACACTTCTCCCGCCCGTGGTAATGACAATATATATTAAGAATCAAAAGATCATCTGACTGTCCCCATACCAAACTGCACCCACCGATATGTTTACTTCCTTTTGGCTTACAAGAAAATAAAACCTGGACATAAAGTGGAGATATATATATTTCAACAGTTTTATTACAACTTTGGTAACCCATAAGGGAGTGTGTGTTTTATGACAGCTACTAAATGCTAAATGAGTTAAGAAGATGAATTGATTAACACTTCAGAGATCATACCTCTGATATGTTTCTTCTACACATGATATGTCTCAATCACGTAGACAATAATGTAGACATTGAAGTTGTGAGGGACTTAGCACATTTCCTGCAAACTGATTGCATTTCATACTTTAAATGCCAGTTTGGCATTTTTAAATACATATTTGGCAGTGTGTTAAAACTGTTCAAGTGTTGCTTGTTGAAATGAAACACAACATTGCCATTCTCTCTGGTCAATCAGCACGAGAAGTTGAACACAATAGAAAAAAAACCCAATGAACACAGAATGAAACACATGACAAAACTCACCCTAATCACAGAATTCTCATTTGTATTTCAGCATTGCCAACAAAGTGGTTGGCACAGAGGAACCAATAAGACGGTTCAGACAGATAAATCAACAATAAGGTTCAAACAGATGAACCAACAATGGGGTTTAAATGGATAAACCAAAATTAGGTTTAAATAGATGAACCAACAATGGGATTTAAATAGATAAATCAACAGTGAGGTTCAAATAGATAAACCAACAATGAGGTTCAAACAGATGAACCAACAATGGGGTTCAGACAGATGAACCAACAACGAGGTTCAAATAGATAAATCAAAAAGAAAGTTGAACCAATAAAAGAGGTTGAATATAGAAGTTGAAATAGATGACCCAACATCAAGATTCAAACAGATGATTCAACAAAGAGGTTACTGACCAGTCCTAACCCACGAGTGAAGTTATAATTCAATCACTGTAGCAACAATCAACTTAGTAACACTTAACAATCAAGTTATTCCGAAACAATCACATGAAGTCATCAAAGTTGATTCACCACATCACCTCAAGCCCAACATCAAAGTTGATTCACCACATCACCTCAAGCACAACATCATAATTGCACTTTATTATCAAGTATTTATAATGGAGCTGAATTGATTCATATTTATTTCATTATTACAAATTCAAAACTATCATTACTATATTACTAAAATAATTATGAATGAAGGTAATCACAACATTACAACCAAATTTTAACAAATGTAAGTACTGGTAAGGACAAAAACATCCTTGTAGAGAGAAATGTTTATTTTTTCTTTCATCCTTGGGATTCAAAACAAAGTATGTCCTTGGTGAATGTAAACACACACACACCATATCACTGGGATATCCGAATGATGAGGCAGGCAGTAAGTTTATTTTTCTTGTATCAGTGGGATATACGAATGATGAAGCAGACATTATATTTATTTTCCATCCATCTTTGGTTTATCTGAATGATGAAGCAGACAATAGTTTAATTTTTCTTGTATCAGTGGGATATACGAATGATGAAGCAGACATTATATTTATTTTCCATCCATCTTTGGTTTATCCGAATGATGAAGCAGACAATAGTTTAATTTTTCTTGTATCAGTGGGATATACGAATGATGAAGCAGACATTATATTTATTTTCCATCCATCTTTGGTTTATCTGAATGATGAAGCAGACAATAGTTTAATTTTTCTTGTATCAGTGGGATATACGAATGATGAAGCAGACATTATATTTATTTTCCATCCATCTTTGGTTTATATGAATGATGAAGCAGACAATAGTTTAATTTTTCTTCCAATTCTGGTTTGTCCAAAATGAGTCGGCAGACATGAGACTTTATGCCATGTCTTGCGATGCTATGCCCGAGGGCATCATTCTTGTTATAACTGACTCCGCGGATGAGTATCCTATAGTCCCCCCAGCATACACATAAAAGGTTTGCAGGTTCAAGAATTCAAAAAAGGCAAGAACAAACCAGTCATCAGAAGGGAACATCTTCTGCTTGAGGCACTGACAGAGACTAAGTATGGTTCTTTGACGAGTGTCTGATGAATGTTCAGAGACATCCGCTGTTGTTGTTGTTGCATTATGTGACAATATAGTCACCAAATTATGTAGTGACACCTACTAGTGGTTGACATCAGGCAGTTGACGCAAAGTGGTTGGCATCAGGTGGTTGATGAATGATGGTTGACAACAGGCAGTTGACGCAAAGTGGTTGGCATCAGGCGGTTGATGAATGATGGTTACTGTCATATGGTTGATGTCAGATGGTTGATGTCAGATGGCTGATGTCAAATGGTTGATGTCAAATGGTTGACATCAGGTGGTTGATGAATGAACGTTCATCAGTTGTAGAATCTAAGGACATCCTACTCTGTTGCTCTGCAACCTTCTACGATCACTGCTAAGTTACATCCGCATTTATTTCACTATTTCTGTTCATCAATGAAACTCTTACAACATTTAAGCCGCTTGACAGGTTTCACAAGTGAAGAGATGCAAGTAAGAATGTCCAACTGTTGTCACACACCCAAACAAACTATCTCAGTGGTCAACTTCCTACAAAGTAAATGAGTAGGACTTAAAACATCAGGTCAGAAAACAGAACACAGGAATAAGCACTAGCAGGGTATGTACGGTTAAAGACAGTACTTGAACAAAAAATATACTAACCAAACTGAAGAGATGTGAAATTAATTTTGCAATTATTAATGACAATTTACATCTATTAAATAGTGTAAACTTGGCAGTTAATTAAAAGTGGAATATTTGTGGATAGCTTGTCAGTTGTATCATAATTCTACAGATATGTGTGGACAATTTGTAAGTTCTACCATAATTCTACACATATATGTGGACAATTTGTAACTTCTATCATAATCTAGAGATATATGTGAACAACTTGTAAGTTCTACCATAATTCTACAGATAATTGTGGACTACTTGTAAGTTCTATCATAATTCTACAAATGCTGTTTTCAGGTTGCTGGTGACCGTAGACAATGTCTGTGATAAATTGTTAACAGAAGATATACAACTGATTTAACCATACATGCTGGTTCATACATAAGGACTTCTGCTGGATTCAGATTGGAATTGCCTGTTGGTCTGGCAGCACATCCTTCAGCCTCTTGAGTCGATCTCTGTCTTCATCTGTCAGACTTGAACCTTGACCAGCTCTGTTGATTTCCCCATCCCACGGCGATGAGTCATCA
>JACEFZ010015843.1:87500-137500 GCA_014155875.1 Cepaea nemoralis
GGGGAACAGAGAGATGTAGTGTTTGTATGTAGGGTAACAGAGAGATGTAGTGTTTGTATGTAGGGTAACATATAGATTGGGTGCTTGTATGCAGGGTAACAGAGAGATGTAGTGTTTGTATGCAGGGGAACAGAGAGATGTAGTGTTTGTATGTAGGGTAACATATAGATTGGGTGCTTGTATGTAGGGTAACAGAGAGATGTAGTGTTTGTATGCAGGGGAACAGAGAGATGTAGTGTTTGTATGCAGGGGAACAGAGAGATGTAGTGTTTGTATGTAGGGTAACATATAGATTGGGTGCTTGTATGTAGGGTAACAGAGAGATGTAGTGTTTGTATGCAGGGGAACAGAGAGATGTAGTGTTTGTATGTAGGGTAACAGAGAGATGTAGTGTTTGTATGTAGGGTAACATATAGATTGGGTGCTTGTATGCAGGGTAACAGAGAGATGTAGTGTTTGTATGCAGGGGAACAGAGAGATGTAGTGTTTGTATGTAGGGTAACAGAGAGATGTAGTGTTTGTATGTAGGGTAACAGAGAGATGTAGTGTTTGTATGCAGGGTAACAGAGAGATGTAGTGTTTGTATGCAGGGTAACATATAGATTGGGTGCTTGTATGCAGGGTAACAGAGAGATGTAGTGTTTGTATGCAGGGGAACAGAGAGATGTAGTGTTTGTATGCAGGGGAACAGAGAGATGTAGTGTTTGTATGCAGGGGAACAGAGAGATGTAGTGTTTGTATGCAGGGGAACAGAGAGATGTAGTGTTTGTATGCAGGGGAACAGAGAGATGTAGTGTTTGTATGCAGGGGAACAGAGAGATGTAGTGTTTGTATGCAGGGTAACAGAGAGATGTAGTGTTTGTATGCAGGGTAACAGAGAGATCTAGTGTTTGTATGTAGGGTAACAGAGAGATGTAGTGTTTGTATGCAGGGTAACATATAGATTGGGTGCTTGTATGCAGGGTAACATATAGATTGGGTGCTTGTATGCAGGGTAACAGAGAGATGTAGTGTTTGTATGCAGGGGAACAGAGAGATGTAGTGTTTGTATGCAGGGGAACAGAGAGATGTAGTGTTTGTATGCAGGGTAACATATAGATTGGGTGCTTGTATGCAGGGTAACATATAGATTGGGTGCTTGTATGCAGGGTAACAGAGAGATGTAGTGTTTGTATGCAGGGGAACAGAGAGATGTAGTGTTTGTATGCAGGGGAACAGAGAGATGTAGTGTTTGTATGCAGGGGAACAGAGAGATGTAGTGTTTGTATGCAGGGGAACAGAGAGATGTAGTGTTTGTATGCAGGGGAACAGAGAGATGTAGTGTTTGTATGCAGGGGAACAGAGAGATGTAGTGTTTGTATGCAGGGTAACAGAGAGATGTAGTGTTTGTATGTAGGGTAACAGAGAGATGTAGTGTTTGTATGCAGGGTAACATATAGATTGGGTGCTTGTATGCAGGGTAACAGATAGATTGGGTGTTTATATATATAGGGTAACAGAGAGATCTAGTGTTTGTATGCAGGGTAACAGAGAGATCTAGTGTTTGTATGCAGGGTAACAGAGAGATGTAGTGTTTGTATGTAGGGTAACAGAGAGATCTAGTGTTTGTATGTAGGGTAACAGAGAGATGTAGTGTTTGTATGTAGGGTAACAGAGAGATCTAGTGTTTGTATGTAGGGTAACAGAGAGATCTAGTGTTTGTATGTAGGGTAACAGAGAGATGTAGTGTTTGTATGTAGGGTAACAGAGAGATCTAGTGTTTGTATGTAGGGTAACAGAGAGATGTAGTGTTTGTATGCAGGGTAACAGAGAGATGTAGTGTTTGTATGTAGGGTAACAGAGAGATGTAGTGTTTGTATGCAGGGTAACATATAGATTGGGTGCTTGTATGCAGGGTAACAGATAGATTGGGTGTTTATATATATAGGGTAACAGAGAGATCTAGTGTTTGTATGCAGGGTAACAGAGAGATCTAGTGTTTGTATGCAGGGTAACAGAGAGATGTAGTGTTTGTATGTAGGGTAACAGAGAGATCTAGTGTTTGTATGTAGGGTAACAGAGAGATGTAGTGTTTGTATGTAGGGTAACAGAGAGATGTAGTGTTTGTATGTAGGGTAACAGAGAGATGTAGTGTTTGTATGTAGGGTAACAGAGAGATGTAGTGTTTGTATGTAGGGTAACAGAGAGATGTAGTGTTTGTATGTAGGGTAACAGAGAGATGTAGTGTTTATGTAGGGTAACAGAGAGATGTAGTGTTTGTATGTAGGGTAACAGAGAGATGTAGTGTTTGTATGCAGGGTAACATATAGATTGGGTGCTTGTATGCAGGGTAACAGATAGATTGGGTGTTTATATATATAGGGTAACAGAGAGATCTAGTGTTTGTATGCAGGGTAACAGAGAGATCTAGTGTTTGTATGCAGGGTAACAGAGAGATGTAGTGTTTGTATGTAGGGTAACAGAGAGATCTAGTGTTTGTATGTAGGGTAACAGAGAGATGTAGTGTTTGTATGTAGGGTAACAGAGAGATGTAGTGTTTGTATGTAGGGTAACAGAGAGATGTAGTGTTTGTATGTAGGGTAACAGAGAGATGTAGTGTTTGTATGTAGGGTAACAGAGAGATGTAGTGTTTGTATGTAGGGTAACAGAGAGATGTAGTGTTTATGTAGGGTAACAGAGAGATGTAGTGTTTATGTAGGGTAACAGAGAGATCTAGTGTTTATGTAGGGTAACAGAGAGATGTAGTGTTTGTATGTAGGGTAACAGAGAGATGTAGTGTTTGTATGCAGGGTAACATATAGATTGGGTGCTTGTATGCAGGGTAACAGATAGATTGGGTGTTTATATATATAGGGTAACAGAGAGATCTAGTGTTTGTATGCAGGGTAACAGAGAGATCTAGTGTTTGTATGCAGGGTAACAGAGAGATGTAGTGTTTGTATGTAGGGTAACAGAGAGATGTAGTGTTTGTATGTAGGGTAACAGAGAGATGTAGTGTTTGTATGTAGGGTAACAGAGAGATGTAGTGTTTGTATGTAGGGTAACAGAGAGATGTAGTGTTTGTATGTAGGGTAACAGAGAGATGTAGTGTTTGTATGTAGGGTAACAGAGAGATGTAGTGTTTGTATGTAGGGTAACAGAGAGATGTAGTGTTTGTATGTAGGGTAACAGAGAGATGTAGTGTTTGTATGTAGGGTAACAGAGAGATGTAGTGTTTGTATGTAGGGTAACAGAGAGATGTAGTGTTTGTATGTAGGGTAACAGAGAGATGTAGTGTTTGTATGTAGGGTAACAGAGAGATGTAGTGTTTGTATGTAGGGTAACAGAGAGATGTAGTGTTTATGTAGGGTAACAGAGAGATCTAGTGTTTGTATGCAGGGTAACAGAGAGATGTAGTGCTTGCACACAAGGGTAATGATTGATTAAAATGAAATAAGTGACACCCAGACTCGGCTGACCTTGTTTGTGCTGAGCTGGGGCGTGTGTCTGCTCTCTACACTAATGGCGATTGGTCGGCTGTCCACACTTTGCCTGGCCTGTCGTCGCTTGCGACGCTGCTCGAACTGTCGGCGAGCTCGTCTGTGAGTAGTTGACATACACACGATGTGTTGAAACATACGTATACATATACACACATACATTGTTGAGATACACACGATATGTTTTAACATAGTATACTTTTACACCTGTAGCTCATGTACATTGCTGTGTTCTAAAGTCTAAAAGTCTAATGACTGTCTGCTTTAAAAGTCTGAGAGAACTGTCTGCCTCATCTGTCACAGCACGCTGAACGACAGATTCGCTTTAATACGGGCATTTACTGGAAACAAAGGTGCATGAGCTTTATTAAGTAAATGCCGTCTCGTCTTCTTCTTCTTCTTACTCTACTTCTGAGCCTCCTTCTTCTACTACTATTACTCTCGGTGATTAAGATTGCACAGACTATTACTTTCTCTGGCTGAGTTTATCTAGACTACTATCCGTTCTCTTTCTCTGGCTGAGTTTATCTAGACTACTATCCGTTCTCTTTCTGTTTGAGTTTATACATTCTATTGCTCTCTCTAACTCTTTCACTGTTTGAATGTATACAGACTATTGCTCTCTCTAACTCTTTCACTGTTTGAATGTATACAGACTATTGCTCTATATAACTCTTTCACTGTTTGAATGTATACAGACTATTGCTCTCTCTAACTCTTTCACTGTTTGAATGTATACAGACTATTGCTCTATATAACTCTTTCACTGTTTGAATGTATACAGACTATTGCTCTCTCTAACTCTTTCACTGTTTGAATGTATACAGACTATTGCTCTATATAACTCTTTCACTGTTTGAATGTATACAGACTATTGCTCTATATAACTCTTTCACTGTTTGAATGTATACAGACTATTGCTCTATATAACTCTTTCACTGTTTGAATGTATACAGACTATTGCTCTATATAACTCTTTCACTGTTTGAATGTATACAGACTATTGCTCTATATAACTCTTTCACTGTTTGAATGTATACAGACTATTGCTCTATATAACTCTTTCACAGTTTGAATGTATACAGACTATTGCTCTATATAACTCTTTCACTGTTTGAATGTATACAGACTATTGCTCTATATAACTCTTTCACTGTTTGAATGTATACAGAATATTGCTCTATATAACTCTTTCACTGTTTGAATGTATACAGACTATTGCTCTCTCTAACTCTTTCACTGTTTGAATGTATACAGACTATTGCTCTATATAACTCTTTCACTGTTTGAATGTATACAGACTATTGCTCTATATAACTCTTTCACTGTTTGAATGTATACAGACTATTGCTCTATATAACTCTTTCACAGTTTGAATGTATACAGACTATTGCTCTATATAACTCTTTCACTGTTTGAATGTATACAGACTATTGCTCTATATAACTCTTTCACTGTTTGAATGTATACAGACTATTGCTCTATATAACTCTTTCACTGTTTGAATGTATACAGACTATTGCCTCTCTCTAACTCTTTCACTGTTTGAATGTATACAGACTATTGCTCTATATAACTCTTTCACTGTTTGAATGTATACAGACTATTGCTCTATATAACTCTTTCACTGTTTGAATGTATACAGACTATTGCTCTATATAACTCTTTCACTGTTTGAATGTATACAGACTATTGCTCTATATAACTCTTTCACTGTTTGAATGTATACAGACTATTGCTCTATATAACTCTTTCACTGTTGAATGTAACAGACTATTGCTCTATATAACTCTTTCACTGTTTGAATGTATACAGACTATTGCTCTATATAACTCTTCACTGTTTGAATGTATACAGACTATTGCTCTATATAACTCTTTCACTGTTTGAATGTATACAGACTATTGCTCTATATAACTCTTTCACTGTTTGAATGTATACAGACTATTGCTCTATATAACTCTTTCACTGTTTGAATGTATACAGACTATTGCTCTATATAACTCTTTCACTGTTTGAATGTATACAGACTATTGCTCTATATAACTCTTTCACTGTTTGAATGTATACAGACTATTGCTCTATATAACTCTTTCACTGTTTGAATGTATACAGACTATTGCTCTATATAACTCTTTCACTGTTTGAATGTATACAGACTATTGCTCTATATAACTCTTTCACTGTTTGAATGTATACAGACTATTGCTCTATATAACTCTTTCACTGTTTGAATGTATACAGACTATTGCTCTATATAACTCTTTCACTGTTTGAAGTGTATACAGACTATTGCTCTATCTAAACTCTTTCACTGTTTGAATGTATACAGACTATTGCTCTATATAACTCTTTCACTGTTGAATGTATACAGACTATTGCTCTATATAACTCTTTCACTGCTTGAATGTATACAGACTATTGCTCTATATAACTCTTTCACTGTTTGAATGTATACAGACTATTGCTCTATATAACTCTTTCACTGTTTGAATGTATACAGACTATTGCTCTATATAACTCTTTCACAGTTTGAATGTATACAGACTATTGCTCTCTCTAACTCTTTCACATGTTTGAATGTATACAGACTATTGCTCTATATAACTCTTTCACTGTTTGAATGTATACAGACTATTGCTCTCTCTAACTCTTTCACTGTTTGAATGTATACAGACTATTGCTCTATATAACTCTTTCACTGTTTGAATGTATACAGACTATTGCTCTATATAACTCTTTCACTGTTTGAATGTATACAGACTATTGCTCTATATAACTCTTTCACTGTTTGAATGTATACAGACTATTGCTCTATATAACTCTTTCACTGTTTGAATGTATACAGACTATTGCTCTATATAACTCTTTCACTGTTTGAATGTATACAGACTATTGCTCTATATAACTCTTTCACTGTTTGAATGTATACAGACTATTGCTCTATATACTCTTTCACTGTTTGAAATGTATACAGACTATTGCTCTATATAACTCTTTCACTGTTTGAATGTATACAGACTATTGCTCTATATAACTCTTTCACTGTTTGAATGTATACAGACTATTGCTCTATATAACTCTTTCACTGTTTGAATGTATACAGACTATTGCTCTATATAACTCTTTCACTGTTTTGAATGTATACAGACTATTGCTCTATATAACTCTTTCACTGTTTGAATGTATACAGACTATTGCTCTATATACTCTTTCACTGTTTGAATGTATACAGACTATTGCTCTATATAACTCTTTCACTGTTTGAATGTATACAGACTATTGCTCTATATAACTCTTTCACTGTTTGAATGTATACAGACTATTGCTCTATATAACTCTTTCACTGTTTGAATGTATACAGACTATTTCTCTTATACACATCTTACAGACTATTGCTCTATATAACTCTTTCACTGTTTGAATGTATACAGACTATTGCTCTATATAACTCTTTCACTGTTTGAATGTATACAGACTATTGCTCTATATAACTCTTTCACTGTTTGAATGTATACAGACTATTGCTCTATATACTCTTTCACTGTTTGAATGTATACAGACTATTGCTCTATATAACTCTTTCACTGTTTGAATGTATACAGACTATTGCTCTACTTATAACTCTTTCACTGTTTGAATGTATACAGACTATTGCTCTATATAACTCTTTCACTGTTTGAATGTATACAGACTATTGCTCTATATAACTCTTTCACTGTTTGAATGTATACAGACTATTGCTCTATATAACTCTTTCACATGTTTGAATGTATACAGACTATTGCTCTATATAACTCTTTCACTGTTTGAATGGTATACAGACTATTGCTCTATATAACTCTTTCACTGTTGAATGTATACAGACTATTGCTCTATATAACTCTTTCACATGTTTGAATGTATACAGACTATTGCTCTATATAACTCTTTCACTGTTTGAATGTATACAGACTATTGCTCTATATAACTCTTTCACTGTTTGAATGTATACAGACTATTGCTCTATATAACTCTTTCACTGTTTGAATGTATACAGACTATTGCTCTATATAACTCTTTCACTGTTTGAATGTATACAGACTATTGCTCTATATAACTCTTTCACTGTTTGAATGTATACAGACTATTGCTCTATATAACTCTTTCACTGTTTGAATGTATACAGACTATTGCTCTCTATAACTCTTTCACTGTTTGAATGTATACAGACTATTGCTCTATATAAACTCTTTCACTGTTGGAATGTATACAGACTATTGCTCTATATAACTCTTTCACTGTTGAATGTATACAGACTATTGCTCTATATAACTCTTTCACTGTTGAATGTATACAGACTATTGCTCTATATAACTCTTTCACTGTTTGAATGTATACAGACTATTGCTCTATATAACTCTTCACTGTTTGAATGTATACAGACTATTGCTCTATATAACTCTTTCACTGTTTGAATGTATACAGACTATTGCTCTATATAACTCTTTCACTGTTTGAATGTATACAGACTATTGCTCTATATAACTCTTTCACTGTTTGAATGTATACAGACTATTGCTCTCTCTAACTCTTTCACTGTTTGAATGTATACAGACTATTGCTCTATATAACTCTTTCACTGTTTGAATGTATACAGACTATTGCTCTCTCTAACTCTTTCACTGTTTGAATGTATACAGACTATTGCTCTATATAACTCTTTCACTGTTGAATTTATACAGACTATTGGCTCTATATAAATCTTTTCACTGTTTGAATGTATACAGACTATTGCTCTATATAACTCTTTCACTGTTTGAATGTATACAGACTATTGCTCTATATAACTCTTTTCACTGTTTGAATGTATACAGACTATTGCTCTATATAACGCTTTCACTGTTTGAATGTATACAGACTATTGCTCTATATAACTCTTTCACTGTTTGAATGTATACAGACTATTGCTCTATATACATTCTTCCACTGTGTTGAATGTTAACAGAATATTGCTCCTATATAACTCTTTCACTGTTTGAATGTATACAGACTATTGCTCTATATAACTCTTTCACTGTTTGAATGTATACAGACTATTGCTCTATATAACTCTTTCCTGCTTGAATGTATACAGACTATTGCTCTTATAAGCTCTTTCACTGTTTGAATGTAACAGACTAGTGCTCTATATAACTCTTTCACTGTTTGAATGTATACAGACTATTGCTCTATATAACTCTTTCACTGTTTGAATGTATACAGACTATTGCTCTATAATAACTCTTTCACTGTTTGAATGTATACAGACTATTGCTCTATATAACTCTTTCACTGTTTGAATGTATACAGACTATTGCTCTATATAACTCTTTCACTGTTTGAATGTATACAGACTATTGCTCTATATAACTCTTTCACTGTTTGAATGTATACAGACTATTGCTCTATATAACTCTTCACTGTTTGAATGTATACAAGACTATTGCTCTATATAACTCTTTCACTGTTTGAATGTATACAGACTATTGCTCTATATAACTCTTTCACTGTTTGAATGTATACAGACTATTGCTCTCTCTAACTCTTCACTGTTTGAATGTATACAGACTATTGCTCTATATAACTCTTTCACTGTTTGAATGTATACAGACTATTGCTCTATATAACTCTTCACTGTTTGAAATGTATACAGACTATTGCTCTATATAACTCTTTCACTGTTTGAATGTATACAGACTATTGCTCTATATACTCTTTCACTGTTTGAATGTATACAGACTATTGCTCTATATAACTCTTTCACTGTTTGAATGTATACAGACTATTGCTCTAGTATAACTCTTGTCACTGCTTGAATGTATACAGACTAATTGTCTCTATATACTCTTTCATAGTTTGAATGTATAGCAGACTATTGCTCTATATAACTCTTTCCACTGCTTGAATGTATACAGGACTATTGGCATCTAATATACTCTTCAACTGCTTTGAATGTATACAGACTATTGCTCTATATAACTCTTTTCACTGTTTGAAATTGTAACAGACTATTGCTCTATATAACTCTTTCACTGCTTTGAATGTATACAGGACTATTTGCTCTATATAACTCTTTCACTGTTTGAATGCTAGAACAGACTATTGCTCTATATAACTCATTTCACTGTTTGAATGTATACAGACTATGCCTCTCTAACTCTTTCACGTTTGAATGTATACAGACTATTGCTCTATATAACCTTTCACTGTTTGAATGTATAACAGACTATTGCTCTATATAACTCTTTCACTGTTTGAATGTATACAGACTATTGCTCTATATAACTCTTTCACTGTTTGAATGTATACAGACTATTGCTCTATATAACTCTTTCCACTGTTTGAATGTATACAGACTATTGCTCTATATAACTCTTTCACTGTTTGAATGTATACAGACTATTGCTCTCTATAACTCTTTCACTGTTTGAATGTATACAGACTATTGCTCTATATAACTCTTTCACTGTTTGAATGTATACAGACTATTGCTCTATATAACTCTTTCACTGTTTGAATGTATACAGACTATTGCTCTATATAACTCTTTCACTGTTTGAATGTATACAGACTATTGCTCTATATAACTCTTTCACTGTTTGAATGTATACAGACTATTGCTCTATATAACTCTTTCACTGTTTGAATGTATACAGACTATTGCTCTATATAACTCTTTCACTGTTTGAATGTATACAGACTAGTGCTCTATATAACTCTTTCACTGTTTGAATGTATACAGACTATTGCTCTATATAACTCTTTCACTGTTTGAATGTATACAGACTATTGCTCTATATAACTCTTTCACTGTTTGAATGTATACAGACTATTGCTCTATATAACTCTTTCACTGTTTGAATGTATACAGACTATTGCTCTATATAACTCTTTCACTGTTTGAATGTATACAGACTATTGCTCTATATAACTCTTTCACTGTTTGAATGTATACAGACTATTGCTCTATATAACTCTTTCACTGTTTGAATGTATACAGACTATTGCTCTATATAACTCTTTCACTGTTTGAATGTATACAGACTATTGCTCTATATAACTCTTTCACTGTTTGAATGTATACAGACTATTGCTCTATATAACTCTTTCACTGTTTGAATGTATACAGACTATTGCTCTATATAACTCTTTCACTGTTTGAATGTATACAGACTATTGCTCTATATAACTCTTTCACTGTTTGAATGTATACAGACTATTGCTCTATATAACTCTTTCACTGTTTGAATGTATACAGACTATTGCTCTATATAACTCTTTCACTGTTTGAATGTATACAGACTATTGCTCTATATAACCTCGTTCACTGTTTGAATGTATACAGACTATTGCTCTATATAACTCTTTCACTGTTTGAATGTATACAGACTATTGCTCTATATAACTCTTTCACTGTTTGAATGTATACAGACTATTGCTCTATATAACTCTTTCACAGTTTGAATGTATACAGACTATTGCTCTATATAACTCTTTCACTGTTTGAATGTATACAGACTATTGCTCTCTCTAACTCTTTCACTGTTTGAATGTATACAGACTATTGCTCTATATAACTCTTTCACTGTTTGAATGTATACAGACTATTGCTCTATATAACTCTTTCACTGTTTGAATGTATACAGACTATTGCTCTATATAACTCTTTCACTGTTTGAATGTATACAGACTATTGCTCTATATAACTCTTTCACTGTTTGAATGTATACAGACTATTGCTCTATATAACTCTTTCACTGTTTGAATGTATGCAGACTATTGCTCTATATAACTCTTTCACAGTTTGAATGTATACAGACTATTGCTCTCTCTAACTCTTTCACTGTTTGAATGTATACAGACTATTGCTCTATATAACTCTTTCATCACTGTTTGAATGTATACAGACTATTGCTCTATATAACTCTTCCCTGTTTGGAATGTATACAGACTATTGCATCTATATAACTCTTTCACATGTTTGAATGTATACAGACTATTGCTCTACTATAACTCTTTAACTGTTTGTAATGTATACAAGACTATTGCTCTAATATAACTCTTTCACGGTTTTGAATGTATACAGACTATTGCTCTATATAACTCTTTCAGCTGTTGAATGTATACAGACTATTTGCTCTACATATAACTCTTTCATCACTGTTTGAATGTATAACAGACTATTGCTCGATATAAGCTCTTTCACTGTGTTGAATGTATATACAAAGGAAAAAAAAAAACCCTATTGCTCCTATATAACCTCTTTCACTGGTTTGAAATGGTAGACAGAGCTATTGCTCTATATAACTCTTTCACTGTTTGAAATGATATACAGACCTAGTGCGCTCTATATAGCTCTTCACTGTTTGAAATGTATACAGGACTATTGCTCTATATAACTCTTCACTGTTTGAATGTATACAGGACTATTGTCTCCTATTATAACTCCTTTCACTGTTTGAATGTATACAGACTATTGCTCTATATAACTCTTTCACTGTTTGAATGTATACAGACTATTGCTCTATATAACTCTTTCACTGTTTGAATGTATACAGACTATTGCTCTATATAACTCTTTCCACTGCTTGAATGTATACAGACTATTGCTCTATATAACTCTTTCACTGCTTGAATGTATACAGACTATTGCTCTATATAACTCTTTCACAGTGTGTGTTTAAATAGACGATTATTCTCTCTCTCTCTCTCTCTCTCTCCCTCTCTCTCTCTCTCTCTCTCTTATTGGGTTTACACAGACTTGGCTACTAGAAATGTATAGACTGTTTTAACTCCCCAAGTTTGAGTTTACATAGAATGTAACTACACACGTTTGAGTTTACATAGACTATAACTCTCTCTCTGTTTGAGTTTACATAGATTTTAACTCGCCCTGTTTCAGTTTACATAGTTAGTTAGTTAGTTAGTCGACAGATCATCCTCGTTGCACATCGAACCATTCAGTCCATAAGTGCTCGGATCCCCTCCTCAGCAAATCCCGCAGCGTGTAGCGGCTAACGACGCCAGTTCTGTGTTGGTTTATCAATCTTCTTTGGCTTCCTGCGTAGTGTTCTTGTTTGGCCACCCCTCTTTTAATTTGCTGCTCCCGCAGTCTGGCCATTGTTGTAGATTCACAGTCATCACTTGGTTCTCGCAAAAGACTCACTTCTCGTAGAGCATTCAGAATGTCAGCCTGGTCCATGGCGCGTCCGCCCTCCACAGTAGCCTCACCTGCGAGCTTGTCAGCCCGCTCATTTCCTTGTACTCCCGCATGACCTGGCACGAAGATGAAACTAATCTTTGCCAGCCGAGACCGCTTCAGAGGCAGCAACCATTCTCTTCGGATCGACCCCTCCTCTATCCTCTTGATCATGTTCATTGAGTCGCTAAGGAAACAAGCCCTAGTGAATGTCTGTGTCTCGAGCCATGTTATTGCTTTACTTACTGCCATGACTTCCATGGTCAGGCTACTTGTGGTTTCAGTGAAAGCACCAGAGTCCTCCTTCACAATTCTCCCTCCGGCCCGAGCTGTAAAGGCCCATGAGCTTCTCACATGTCGGACGACGGACCCATCTTTGTAGATGACCGCGTCACCGTCTAGCGAATTCTCGAAAATCAACGCTTGTACTTCAGCCTCCACAGCAGCCTGATTTTCTTGTCTGCATTTTCTATCTAGTTGGATGCAAACTGAAAAGGATGTGCAGAAGTCTGTTGGCACTTGCACCCACTCCTCGCCAGGTTCTAAGTCCTCAAGTGAACACACCTGTTGAAGAATGTCTTCGGCTTGACCCATCCACGACCGTCCTCTTTTTAACCTGCTGCCCTTCACCTTCCTAATTTCACTATGCAGTGGATGTTGTGTGTTTGCGTTAATTCTGAGGTAGGCGCGTGCCCTGCAAACTTGTACTCTCTCTTCAATGGTTGGAAAATCAAGAAGGTAGCGCATCGCCCTGCATGCTGTATCTCTTGTACATCCAAGAATAATGCGCATAGCTTCATTCTGTATCCTTTCCATCCTTTCTATCTGCTTATGGCTAAGAGTCAGGATTGCCATTGCATACTCCAAAACAGACATGACCAGCCCCTCGTACAGAAGACATAGATGGCGCTGCTCACAGTTTGCTGCCGCCATCACCCGCATCGCTGCCAAACCCCGCTTGGCCTTTGTTATCACCTGGTCTATGTGCACATTATAAGCAAGGCTTCGATCAAACCGTATCCCCAGGTAATTCATTGCCTGCGTTCTTTCCACCGTCTCTGAACACAGCATTACAGTTGGTGTTGGATTGTTGACAATATGATTATTCAACGAGAACCAAGTCACTGTTGCCTTTGTTGGGTTGACCATTGCCCCAGCTTCATCACACCAAGTACTTATGCGATTGAGTTCGGTTTGTAGTTCCACAGCAACCTCCTCTCTATCCTTACCCTGACGATACACTAAAACATCATCGGCATACGACAATGTCCTGCCAGGTCCAGTGATCTGCTCACTGGTGATTCTCACTGTGTAGGCGTTGAACAGTACCGGAGATAATGGTGATCCCTGTGGTAGGCCAGGATATATTGTTGTTGGTTCCGAAGTCCAACTGCCACATCTAAAAACTACTTTCCGTTGGAAGAGGGCTGCAGCGATCCAACTAAGGAGGAATGGACTTACGTTTAGTTCAAGAAGCTGAAACATTAAAAATTCCAGTGGTACTCAAGATCAATCGCTGCAGCAACGGTTTCAGTGCCTGAGTGGAAACCTTCATAGACATCATGGGCAAAGACTGCTGCATTGGTCCAGGTTTCTCTCTTTGGACGGTACCCAGCCAGGGTAGGTGGGAAAACACCTTGCCTCTCTAGTTGGCTTGATATTTTCCTGGCAATTACCTTCTCCAGCAGCTTGCCTATTGTATTCTGCATGGTTATAATTCGATATCCCTGAGTTTACATAGATTATTACACTCCCTGTTTGAGTTTACTTCCATGATAACTCTCCCTGTGCTACAGTTTTAGCCTGGGAGGTGCCCAGGACATGTTTTTGGATACGCATTTTAGCCTGGGAGTTCCCCAAGACATGTTTTTGGATACGCATTTTAGCCTGGGAGTTCCCCAAGACATGTTTTTGGATACGCATTTTAGCCTGGGAGTTCCCCAAGACATGTTTTTGGATACGCATTTTAGCCTGGGAGTTCCCCAAGACATGTTTTTGGATACGCATTTTAGCCTGGGAGTTCCCCAAGACATGTTTTGGATACGCATTTTAGCCTGGGAGTTCCCCAAGACATGTTTTTGGATACGCATTTTAGCCTGGGAGTTCCCCAAGACATGTTTTTGGATACGCATTTTAGCCTGGGAGTTCCCCAAGACATGTTTTTGGATACGCATTTTAGCCTGGGAGGTCCCCAAGACATGTTTCCGGGAGGACCCGGAAGCCTATGTCAGAGTGTAACCAACAGAATTACGCCTCGAAGGGGGATTCGATGATACGACTACCGGGCAAGGAAATGTGTTAGCCAATGTGCGATCAGCCGTCCCATGGTGCCGACGTGCCTGCACTAACCTCCTAGACCATCTCCACATGAGGTCGTGTGGTTAGTTCCCGTCTCTGCCATATTTTTCCAGTCATGTTTTTAAGACTAGGACTGTATTTGATTGATTGATTGATTGATTGATTGATTTAAGAACCGACATCACATTCTCGGGGCATTCCCATAAGCACTCTGTCCCCATCCCCAGCAGCCAGCGAAGAGTTCCAACACCAATAGTACCAGTAGCAATCTGATTATATATCCGTCTCGCCTTTCCTCTGAGCATCGAGCGTCTGCCAGATCCCCTCGTCACTCCTCGCTGTCTCATTCTTGCCAGACCATGGTAATACATTTGCTCCTCCGATGTGTACACGTGCTCCCACAAGGCCGCAACCACATCTGCCTCGTCATGCATCAATACTCCTCCAAATTCTGCAGAGCCAGCGAATCTGTCCGCCTGTTCATTCCCCAGCACACCGGCATGCCCCGGAGAAAAGATCCAGACGATGCTTGCCACCCGTGGCCTCCGAAGCGAGGCAAGCCCGCGAAGCATGCCTGTCCTCACCTTTCTCAGCATGCTTTCTGAGTCGGTTATAATCACGATGGTGTTTGTGTGTATCGTATTCTCCATCCAGCTGAGAGCTGCGGTGACCGCCTCCACCTGCATTCTAAAGCTAGATGTTATGGTATCGTATGCCAGGTTCTCCTGCACCAAACATCGACCATTAGCTGTTGCTACGAACCCTTAGACACTTCTCCTACCTCTTGACACCGAACCATCTGTGTAGATGATTACATCACCTGGGCGAGCATTATCTTGAATTTGTTGATGAAATTCCACTTCCGTGACCCCTGCTGGCCACTCCCTGCATTCCCGGCTCAATGTGATTATGACTCTGCACAAGTCTGATTGCTCCGCTGGCACACTGACCCACTCCTCTCCTCGCCTAATGTTCTCCAAGATGCACACGTTTCTGATCGTATCCTCCCCGCCTGAGCCATCCATGATTTCCCTCTTATCACTCGCTGACCCTTAACTGCTTCCAGTGCCTCGTGCAACGGGTGATCTGTGTCTGCAGCTACTCTGAGGTATGTCTTCGCCTGCATCATCTTGAGCCTACCAGCAACAGTCGGAAACGAAGGATGTAACGCATACACACTACTGGGGTGTCTCTAGTGCATGCCAGAATGACTCGCATATCTTTGTTCTGTATGCGCTCTAGCTTCACCAGCTGACTCTCTGAGACAGTGAGCAGTCCTAGTCCATAATCAATCACTGAGAGGATCAATTGCTGGCATAGTGTGAAAAGCATTCTCTGGTCTGTATCCATTGCAGCCATAGTTTTAAGTGCATTGAGTCCCTTTTGAGATCTTGTCACAACCGTCTCCACATGGTCCTTGAAGGACAGGCTCTGTATCTGAACTGTATCTGTGGTAATACAATGCTGATTTCACCTGGCCATACTCAGCAACATTAGCTAGTGGTTGATATTTCACATCCTGTTTTCGTTTCGCTTCATCATTATCCAATGCCCTGGCAGCTGTCGTGGGCGATCATGCCTCTCCACAAACTGCGATCTCCGACAGCATAGATCGATTCGTATGTTGACTCCCTTACACGCCATGACACAATACTGTCAAGAATCTTCTCCCGCTGTCTTCCTCTATCTCTCGTTCCGCAAATCTTAACGGTTGTCAAGACATGTTCTAGTTTCTGTCGTCTCATAACGTGGTGAAAATACGATGACTGCATCTTTCTGGTGTTTGTGATAAGTGGTATTTGCAACTTAGCTTCCCTCAAAATGTCCATATTCCTCAATTTGGCTGTCCAATCAATGATCAGCATCTTCTATAAAACCATATCTACAAGGCTTCCAGACATTTTTACGCCTGCTTACTTATTGTCCGGGATTCGCAACCGTATGTGAAAATTGGTTCTATGTAAAATGCAAGAACTCTCTCTCTAACTTTCAAGGACAATCGTTTCGCTTACCTAACACAACATTCTGTCTATTTTAACCAGGTTTTTGTAAAAAAAAAAAAAAGATTGCTTCTCTATATAAGAAAACTCAAGCAGGACACCTCAAACATATCATGTCTGGGAAAACATGCTCAAATGTTAATTAACTCCTAAAGAAAATACACCAAGAACAAAATATAATCATATCGGTCGGTGAACACAAATTAAAATTATTTGGCGTTAAGGAGATTTTTGTCTCCCGCAAGAAACTTGAATACTTTCTCGAATTAACTTCGCATGGCAGCAGACTGTTCGTTTTGTGGTGCTTCAGACACGAACTGTGACCTCAGTGGGTGACTGAATGGTTGTGATTCTTTCACGTTGGTGATAAGAAAAGGTAGCGAGACATGGGGCTAGACACCTCATTTCGTATACTATCTTCTTCCTCGCTGGTCTTGTAAAGAATGTTTGTGCAGTCGAGGCGGGAATTTAAAAAAAAAATGACCCTCGACTACTAGGTCGTCCTAGCACACGTGAGTACCATGATGGTCTGGGAAGTACATGACCTAGCACACATAAGTACCATGACATTCTCTGGGAAGTACATGACCTAGTACCACGACATTCTATGGGAAGTATATGACCTAGCACACATAAGTATCGTGACATTATCTAGGAAGTACATGACCTAGTACCACGACATTCTCTGGGAAGTATATGACCTAGCACACATAAGTATCGTGACATTATCTGGGAAATACATGACCTAGCACACATAAGTATTGTGACATTATCTGGGAAGTACATGACCTAGCACACATAAGTACCGTGACATTCTATGGGAAGTACATGACCTAGCACACATAAGTACCGTGACATTCTATGGGAAGTACATGACATAGTGCCGCGACATTATCTGGGAAGTACATGACCTAGTACCACGAAATTCTCTGGGAAGTACATGACCTAGCATACATAAGTACCGTAACATTCTATGGGAAGTACATGACCTAGCACACATAAGTACCGTGACATTCTATGGAAAGTACATGACCTAGCACACATAAGTACCATGAAATTCTATGGAAAGTACATGAACTAGCACACATAAGTACCGTGACATTCTATGGGAAGTACATGACCTAGCACACATAAGTACCGTGACATTCTATGGAAAATACATGACCTAGCACACATAAGTACCGTGGCATTGTCTGGGAAGTACATGACCTAGCACACATAAGTACCGTGACATTGTCTGGTAAGTACATGACCTAACACAAATAAGCACCGTGACATTGTCTGGGAAGTACATGACCTAGCACACATAAGTACCGTGACATTGTCTGGGAAGTACATGACCTAACACACATAAGTACCGTGACATTGTCTGGGAAGTACAGGATCTAGCACAATAAGTACCGTGACATTGTCTGGGAAGTAAATGACCTAGCACACATAAATACCGTGACATTGTCTGGGAAGTACAGGACCTAGCACACATAAGTACCGTGACATTGTCTGGGAAGTACATGACCTACCACACATAAGTACCGTGACATTCTATGGGAAGTACATGACCTAGCACACATAAGTACCGTGGCATTGTCTGGGAAGTACATGACCTACCACACATAAGTACCGAGACATTGTCTGGGTAGTACATGACCTAGCACACATAAGTACCGTGACATTGTCTGGGAAGTACATGCGGCGTGGTAATGATCACATAAACTATTGGATACGGGCGGGCTATACATATATAGGACTAGAACCATAAACCCAATAGGGCCCAATAAGTGAGCCAGGGTATATTACTGTACTACCTCAACTAATGCCATATATAGGTTTATATGTGCAGGACTCATGTCTTGGAGCCAATAGTATCTTCATATCTAACAGATTTAGCTATCTTATGAGTATCTTCATATCGTATCTTGCCTTATGTTAAATTCTTATAATTGTTACCGTGTTTTATTTTAATCTGGCTTATCTTATGATCATTCTTATATTTTTGTCTTATCCCTTTTGAATAAAATATATGCTATCTTATCTTCGTTCATTCATCATGTGCCATGCCGATAAGCATGGGCGGTCATGATTCGCCATCTCACTCGACCACCAGAATCGTGGATCAGCTCAGTGTTCTTGTCTCCACCATGCCACGTGGCTAAGCCATCCAGGTATATACGTCTCTATCTTCCCCTTGTTCTCGTCACCCAGATCTTGCAAGTTATCAAGTTCTCCAATTTATTTCTTCTCATAATGTGGCCAAACAATTTTGACTGTCTACGTTTAATCAGGGTACGATCTTCATTTGCTTCTTGTAGGACTTTGACATTGGTTTTTCTGTCTGTCCATGGTATTCCTTGCATTTTCCTCAGACACATTTCCACTGCCATCAGCTGTTTTTCAGCTTGTTTGCTCATTGTCCACGCTTCACATTCATGCAAAAGTACAGGTTCTATGTAGCACATTAACACTCTTTTTCTCGTTGCAATTGACATCATTTTATTAGTCAGTATGTTTTCCATCTTGCAAAACGCAACCCTTGCCATGGCGATTCTAGTTCTAACCTCTTCAAGGCATCTCCCATCAGATGTTATTACTGTTCCGAGATAATTGTACCGATTCACTTGTTGAAAAATATTCCCATTCATCTTATCTTAAACGTTTCGTATCTATCTGCTAGCCTCTATCTCTTCTCTTCTCTCTCTCTCACTGACTGGCTGTCTGTCTGCCCCATTACCTGTATATCTCTGTGTGATATGTCTGTCTGTTTGGGATGTGTGTGGGGGTATATGTGGGTGGTGGGGTGTTTGTGGATGGGAGATGTGTTGTTGGGTGGGGATGTGTTGTTGGGTGGGGATGTGTGTGTGGGGATGTGTGTGTGGGGATGTGTGTATGGGTGGGGAGATGTGTTTGCGGGTGGTGAGATGTGTGTGTGGGTGTGTGTGTGGGGGGGGGGGATGTGTGGTTAAGAGATGTGCGATTGTGGGATGAGTGACTGGGGGTGGGCGAGTGGAGGATGTGTGGATGGGTGAGTGTGTGTAGGTTGGGGGATGGGTGGGGGATGTGTGTTGGTTCGGGATGGGTGGGGGATGTGTGTGGGTGGGTTGGGGGAGATTGTGTGAGTAGGGATGTGTTTAAGTGGGGGAAATGTGGGTGTGTACGGGTTTTGTGTGTGGGTAGGTGCGGGATGTTTGGGTTGGCGGGGATATGTGTGGATGGGGGATGTGTGGTTGGGAGATGTGTGGTTGGGAGATGTGTGGTTGCGGGATGTGTGTTTGGCTGGGTGGTTGGAGGTGTTTGTGTGGGTGGTGGAGGATATGTGGGTGGGTAAGTGTTAGTGGGTGGAGGACGTATGTGTGGGTGGGGTGATGTGTGTAGGTGGGGAAAGTGTGGATGGGTGATGGGTGGGTGGATGCATATATGTGTGCCTGGGGGTGTGTGGGTGGGTGGAGGTGTGGGTGGGTGGGGGTATGTGGGGGGATGTGTGGTGAGTGGGAAATGTGTGTGTGGGTGGGGAGATGTGTGTAGGTGGGGGTGTGTGTTGTGTGGGAGGTGGGGGTGTGTGTTGTGTGGGATGTGGGGGATTGGTGGATGAGTGGGGGAATGTATGTGTGCATGGGGATGTGTGTGTAGGGGATGTCTGGGTGGATGGGGGATGGGTCGGTGGGTTGGGTGTGTGTCTCATAACATGGTAATATGCATTATTTATGGTTACAACATTCTTTTGACATTCTTTTCCTATGTGAATATAAAAGAACTGTCATTTACTGCCAATATACTACCTTGCGGTGTATGGCAGAGGGGTCTTTGAGCCTGGGGAATAAAGGCCGCCTGGCTAGTGCAGTCGCCGCCTAACTGTGCAGGTTAGGATTTTCTTTTTGCCCCCGACAGAAAAAAATCCCACACCTTACCGAGAGATCGAACCCGGGTCTCCCGAACGAGAGTCCGGCGTTCTAGCCTCTCGTCCTGTGTGAATATATTATGCACTATTGATGAACGAAAGATGGGTGATTGGAAGGGCCGAATGTAAGACGGGACTGCGTGCCCAATATGTTACCCTTTGAAAATAAAGTCCATTCGTTCTTTCCATCTGTCTATGGGTTTGTCTGTCTGTGTTTCTCTGATCATCCATCTTAATGCTAATTACACAATCTTTAGTTCTATCAGTCATTGACATTCCTGATTGTTTGTCTTATCTTTGCATTTTGACTTGATTTCTCTTCTCATTTTAACTTGACTTATGTTCTTATTTTAACTTGACATACGTTCTTATTTTAACGTGATTTATGTTCTTATTTTAACGTCCATATCTTCTTATTTTAACTCGACTTATGTTCTCAAACACATTAACAGTTAAGAATGTTAACGTAACACTTTCACAACAGAACAAACCTCCCCACAATGCCCACCGTGTCCTTGTCTTTCATGTACATACAACTATTAAACTGTATGTTAAGTGTCATTGTGTATGAAACAAGCAATTCACACAATTATCCTTACATACCACTATTATACCAGAACTAAGTTTTATTGTGTATGAAACAAGCAATTCACACAACTATCGTTTACATACCACTATTATACTACAACTAAGTGTCATTGTGTATGAAACAAGCAATTCACACAATTATCGTGTACATACCACTATTATACGACAATTAAGTGTCATTGTGTATGAAACAAGCAAGTGGCGCAATTATCCTCAAATCAATGACCAAAATAACCTAACGCCATTCCAGAACTTGCTGCAGGTCACGTGAACATGCTGTTACCATGTGATCAAAATGCAATAGAAGTAGAAATGGGCGCGATGAGACTCACTTGGCCAGAGCATACGACACGATGCAAATGATGATAAAAACGAGAACAGCAATCACGATGCCGATGATGATGAGTGTCCTCTCGAGCACCAGGCTGGCCTGACCTGTAAGAGGAACATGCATGCAGTTAGTGTCAAGGCATTCCCAGGCGTCGGCGATCAGTGCACGAGCGAACACAATGCTCAAGAATCCTCATGCCAAACAGAAGTCAAATGTGCATTCACATGAAGAATTGACACAAACGTTACAATACTTGTTATGACAGATTACATTGATTAAAAAAAATAACCAAAACACTTGTATTTACATTATAAACAAAATAAAAACAAAACACACAAACAAATGAGACGATCGATTTCATTGTACTGGGTATTATTCCATATGGCCAGGTCTTTTTCTGCAGACCAATCTCCGTAGCTCCAGCGACGACCACCAGGAGTCTCCGAGAAAGCAGCACTCGTGAAGCGAATATTAGAGTCCGGACACGAACCCACAACCTTCAGAGCGCCAGGTAGGCGGCGAGACCATTCGGATACGGAGACCTCCCATAAATGTCTGTCTGTCTGTGTGTGTATGTTCGGGTGTGTCTGTATGTTTGTGTATGTGTGTATATATGTGTGTTTATGTCTGTCTATGTTTCGTGTGTGTATGTGCGCGTGTGTGAATGTATGTATGTATGTGTTTGTTTGTGTATGTGCGTGTGTGTGTATGTGTATATATGTGTGTTTATGTCTGCCTGTCTGAATGTGTGTCGTGTGTGTCTGTGTGTATGTGTCTATATGTCTGTGTATATATGTGTGTATGTATGTCTGTCTGTGTATTTGAATATATATATATATGTGTGTGTGTGTGTGTGTCTATGTACATATGTATATATGTATGTCTGTGTGCATGTGCGTGTGTGTATGTGCGTGTATGTATGTGCGTATATGTATGTATTTATGTGTATTTATGTGCGTGTGTGTATATATGTATGTATATATGTCTGTCTGTGTGTATATGCGTGTGTGTATGTGTTATGTGTATTTATGTGCGTGTGTGCATGTATGCCTGTCTGTCTGTCTGTATGTGTGTGTATGTGTGTATGTATGTGGATGGCTGTACTAATATTACATGTATCATTGCATCAGATACATTACACAACTATTGCATTAAGTCATATCCGAGTGAGTACATTCAGACAACAACACATTTGCAAATCACATGACGAGAAATTTCCTGAATCTAGCCTCTGTATAAATATTTATATATTTATTCATTATCATATCTATTTATTATCATATCCATTTATTATTATATCCATTACTACATTTCTTCATTTCATAGCTGCATATGTTCGGCATAATTTTAGTTTTTGTGGATTTTTTCTACAGACGTGCGCATTCTCACGTCAGAATGTCTCATCTCTACGATTATTTGATGTACTCTTGTCTTTATCTGAAAGCTCCCGTTGTTTTAATTTATTTGTGTGAATTACATATTTACATATGTAATAAGTATTTATTTGTGTGAATGTCATATTTACATTTGTATGAAAAAATTATATCTTTTCTTCTTCATTCCATTGTGGAGGGGAGATGGTCACAACTGACTATACACCTGACAGGTCAGTGAGTGCGACGTCAGACGGTATTTGTGCCAGGCTTGCTTCCCCCAGACAGATTCTACCCACGGTGACGAGCTCTATCTAGCCGTAGGTAGGTTCCTAGAAATTATGCTACCCACTCTTTAATTATTCAGTGTTGGTTAGTTTGTTGTGACTTTGTACTCTGACTTTCAGCTCTAGAAAAGTCCTCGTCAGAATGATGTTTGCATGTGGATTAGCTGTCCCTATTACCAGTGTCCCTCGCCATCAGGCGAACCCACTCCGACATCTGAGGTACTTGTAGTTTACGTCCCTAAGTCAAGGACGAGAAGTTAACATGTTGGTCCAACTGTCCGGTGTAGGGGTTGAAACCGCCATCTTGCCATCAGCACACTGGAAGTATAAGAGATAGCGCTCTTATCAGATCGACTATGTCGACCTGGGAGTAAATGTGTGATCCCCTCATGTCTGTGCATGTCATCGGACATAGTTGACGTTTGATGTTCTTATGACATATGTCATCGGACATAGTTGACGTTTGATGTTCACGTGCCATATGTCCGTGAGCTATTAGTTGACATTTGATGTTCACATGACATATGTCCATGAGCTGTTAGTTGACATTTGATGTTCACATGACATATGTCCATGAGCTGTTAGTTGACGTTTGATGTTCACATGACATATGTCCATGAGCGATTAGTTGACGGTCGATATTCATGTGACAAATGTTCATGAACGAAATACTGACGATTAATGTTCACTTGACAAAGGTTTCAAACTGAACATTTGTGCTGTGATTGTGTGTGATTATATTCCGGACATAACGACAAGCCTGTTCCCGAATTCCACCCCTCCCCCTCCCTGACAATAACACTCCTTGATAGGATCACATCCAGCTGTGTTTCTCATTTAAAAGAAAACATATATGCACATATTATATTCCTATATTATTTCGTGCATGTTATTATATATAATTGTGTAATGATCGCTGTAACATGACTCCCATTTGCATATTCTTCTTTCTTTTCCTAACAGTCCATGCCGAGTGGCGTTGGTGATCATTTTTTGCTCAGTCTACTGTCTGGTGTACTGCCTGTCTTCTTACGACCCTGCCGTGTGGCGTTGGTGATCATGTCTGTCCACAACCTTCTGTCTCGTGCACTGCCAATCTTCTTATAGTCCCTGCCGTGTGGCGTTGGTGATCATGTCTGTCCACAACCTTCTGTATCGTATGCTGCCAATCTTCTTATAGTCCCTGCCGTGGGGCATTGGTGATCATGTCTGTCCACAACCTTCTGTCTCATGTACTGCCAATCTTCTTATAGTCCATGCCTTGTGGTATTGGTAATCATGTCTGTCCACAGTCTTCTGTCTCTTTTGTTGCCAATTATTTGTGATACCTTCATGCCTCCATGCCATGTTGTCAAACTGTCCAGCATCTCATCTCTTGGTCTCCTCCTGCTTGTCCTATAATCCAGCCTTCCCGTGGTGATGACATACTCCAGCTATCCTCTTCTCATGACATGCCCAAAAAATGTGGACTGTCTTCTTCTGATGCGAGTATCCAGTACTCTTTGTAAGTTAACCCCTTTCAGGAGAAAACTGATTATTCTTTCTATCCGTCCAAGGTGTTTTCATCAATCTTATCAAAAACCACACCTCCGCAGCTTCCACACGATTCCTCACTTGTCTGCTAATTGTCCATGATGTGCTATTTACAATGTACACAGTAATGTTCTTAAGTCTATTTCTGATTTGTTCATACTCCTCCTACAAATGTCATCTGGCAGTCCGCCTGGCCCCATAGTATAGTGCGCTCGAACCTACGGTGAGCTAACACCGGTCACTTTGATAGAACATAAAGCAATGGCAAACTACTGAACGCAAACTCCCCCAAGAATATCAACTTGCAAGCGAGGTTGAGCGCAAAGTTATGCTAAGGATATGCAACATTTATTATACATCATCTTGGTGAACTATTCTTGTACTCAGTCCATCCTGCCTAAACGTGATTACAGGACCTCACACTCCACCCATGTAGCACGACCATCCCGTTAGACGTGTATTACAGTACCTCACACTCCATCCATGAAGCTCGACTATTTCACTAGATGTGTCCATTTATGTAGCTCGACCACTGGTAGCAGGTCTAGGTCACTTCGTCTCTGTCCAGTCTTCTCCTAGCGGATATCCGCTGATCTTCTAAAACCTGTCCTTGACCCACTTCTCTATGCCGTCATCTTAGGGTCCAGAGATGGCGGTAATTTGCTGTCCAAATTCATGCGGTGTTACACTTTTAATTTCAAATTGTAATCGAGGCTAACTTGTGTTCTTTAAACATTCTGAAGCGGTGGCTGTGTTAATGTGACTTGAATGATATTAATTTCACGCTTGTGCGACATTTCCCAAATGTGTATGCCATACAGGCAGTACAGATATGTTACCAGCTTCCAACATAACCCATACGCAAAAATCAGTTCAGTGTCATGGAATTAGTAGCACGTGTAAGGACTATAACATAATACCAACACACTTTGTTTGTATGTTATTTGATCCAATTCTGATTATTATACATTTGTAATACTTATTGCAATGTTGCCTATTCTCTGCGACCTCGCGATCAACCCGGACTGATTTTGTAGACAATTCTAAGTGCCCTTGTTTGATATTGTTCCTGAACGAGACGTCAGCGATTAAATCCAAGTGACCGGTGTGAGGACTGAACACATGACCCGGCGTTCAGCGCACAAGACGTTGGCGGTGTTATCACATGGCGGGGTAGAGTCTGATCGTCTTACAGAGTTGTGGCTTCAGTTAGATGGTTGCGTCCACATTCCAGAGTTGTGGCTTCAGTTAGATAGTTGTGTCCACATTCCAGAGTTGTGGCTTCAGTTAGATGGTTGTGACCACATTCCAGAGTTGTGGCTTCAGTTAGATGGCTGCGTCTACATTCCAGAGTTGTGGCTTCAGTTAGATGGTTGCGTTTACATTCCAGAGTTGTGGCTTCAGTTAAATGGTTGCGTCTACATTCCAGAGTTGTGGCTTCAGTTAGACGATTGTGTCCATATTCCAGAGCTTTGGCTTCAATTAGATGATTGTGTCCAAATTCCAGAGTTGTGGCTTCAGTTAGATGGTTGTGACCACATTCCAGAGTTGTGGCTTCAGTTAGATGGTTGTGACCACATTCCAGAGTTGTGGCTTCAGTTAGATAGTTGTGTCCACATTCCAGAGTTGTGGCTTCAGTTAGATGGTTGTGTCCACATTCCAGAGTTGTGGCTTCAGTTAGATGGTTGTGACCACATTCCAGAGTTGTGGCTTCAGTTAGATGGTTGTGTCCACATTCCAGAGTTGTGGCTTCAGTTAGATGGTTGTGTCCACATTCCAGACTTGTGGCTTCAGTTAGATGGTTGTGTCCACATTCCAGAGTTGTGGCTTTAGTTAGAATCCGTGATTCGGCTTATATTCTAGAGGTGTGAGGTGTGAGTTGTGGTGGATAACAGATTTGGTTAATACAAATAACGTTAGGGTGTCTAGTTGGCAGTACGTCGATAAACACTTGCCTTAAGTGAGACACTCCTGACATCTAGAGGTCACAGGTTTGAGTTCACATTTCCCTCCTTGTCTTTCCTTTTATTTCTTCAAGTGTATCAGCGTGTTCATTTTCAGGTGGCACCTGAAATTCTGAACTGATGTTATATACATTTCCAGTCCAAATGGTAGAGAGGCCATCGAACACTTAATACCTTTGGAGCGTTTTTTCTTTTTGCTATGGTCTGCTTACTCATTTTCCTCAAGTTGTACTGGTAGTGCATGGTTCCGTCGCCCTGTGCTACTGAGCTGAGTGTGTAGAGCGACACTGTGAGCTGTGGATTTCACGTGTAATGCTTTTACATCTGTCCGCAGTGGTTTATACTGTGAACTGTATGTTCAGAAAAATGGGGGGTGGCCAGTTGCAGAATTATCTGGTTTCACCTAATGTAGAAATGTGTGTGTGCAACTGCTGGTTTTCTATTGACTGCCGCTTACACCATCGATGAACTGTAAGTTTAGTGGCGGACTGTTGGGTTTGTCGGGACTGCTGTCTATTCCACTTTTACCATGGAACAGTGAAGAGCATTTTGTGCGACATTCACTGGCGCAGGATCGAAGCATTATGGGGTGACCTTTTGCCGTGCTCAATCCCACGATGCAGCAACCATCTCAATGTATCTATAATCACTGTCCCCATGAGAAGTTGGTTGTAATGTCTTCTCTCTCGCCCTTATCGACATGCTTGGCCAGACTTCACTTCCAATTCGTGTAATCGAACTTATGATCTCATTAATTGATTGTTTGATCACCTTGGATTATTATCTATAGCACTAGAAACGCGCTCATATGTTGTCTGTATGTCTGAATGTAGAAATACTAAGAACTAGTTAAATAAATACCTCGGTTACATAACAAATATAGGGTTAAAAAGAAGTTGACGATGTAATAAATGCAATTACACAACCCAATAAAACGGTGTTAAATACAATTAAACATTCGAATCAATGCAATGAAACATTTAAACAAATAAAAGTAAATATATAAAACGAAATAAACAAATAAATAAATAGCATGAAATACATTAACTGAAAAGTCAATGACACAAAATAATATTAAGTACTGAGACATATAATATGAAATACCATTAGATTGTGAACTAAAAACGTTTTTAAGATTAGAAAATTACCATGTTAATAATCACATATAAAATATAAAATGAAATGTCGTGCCAAGGGCAAAGCTAATTAATAATATTAACAGAATAATACACGTGTAATTACTGCTTCCTAAAACATAAGTTGAAGGATTATCTGTCTTAAGAAAGTAAACGGTTAACTTAGGTATATATGTGAAATAGAAACTTATATGATGTGAAAATGATCTGTTGACATACTTATTTGTGTGAAATAAACATTTTTTCAAATGATCGTAAACTGTCGATATACTTATATTTGAGAAATAAACTTTCTCTGGCATAATAATACACTGTTAACATACCGATATGTGTGGAATAAACTTTCTCTACCGTGAAAATAAACATTTGTTATAAGTACATGTGTGAAATAAACATTCACTGACATGAAAATAAACATTTGGGATATGTGTAAGCGTGAAATATATCATGTTGCTACGGGATATAAGGAGTAAGGTAATTGAAAAACATACACATGCAAAGATGAGAAACAAAAAGCAAGGGACAAGCAAAAAATGCCTAGCGCCGGGAAGCTGATAAATAAGTGGAGGGGTGAATGTGACAGGTTCAATGTGCGACTGTGTGACAGGTATCCTTGGGGCTGTCACGTGGTTGACATTTCTAAACAAAAAATGTCCGAATATCTGGCGTCTGTTTTCATCATTCTAACAATAAGAAAAACCGTGGAGTGTCAATACGTATAGATTTGTTGCTTCCGGGCAAGGAGTTGTGATATTTTCTGATCTACCTTGTCTTCAATTAACCGTTTGTCAATTTGTTCCGCATTACATCTACAACTGTTTAGACTTTTTAACAAAAGGTGGTGATATTTTGAAATGTTAAACGTGTAGTGTATACACTATGTCATGCTGGTAAACGAAAGGAAATAAAGCAGGCATGTTTGATCTAATTTAATTAACTAGAAGTACTTTGTAATTACATATCTTTTGCAGGGATTGCAATCATGCCCAACCCCTGTATTGGCTGTGTGTAATTTACTCGTCAGTTTTAGGTTCAGTAGTTTGCCATTGCTTTCTAACCTAGAAGTCAACAGTTAAGCCCCAGTCACTGGTGTTTAGAACGAACGCACGACTAAAGGAAGGTTTACTGGGCAATCGAACGCACGACTAAAGGAAGGTTTACTGGGCAATCGAACGCACGACTAAAGGAAGGTTTACTCGGCAATCGAACGCACGACTAAAGGAAGGTTTACTGGGTAAACGAATATCCTTGCGAAACAAACAGACACAGACAACATTGCTGTTTCAATCAAAATGGTCTTCTTTTGGGAGGATAAGAAAAATATATTTACACAATTAAATGACAGCAGGAAATCAAACACAAAGGTATACAAATATGAGAATACAAAGTTGAACGTACGTGTATGCTAGGTAATTAAACAGACTATTAAACAACATTGCTGGAATATAAAAATATAGTAATGGAAAAGAAGAAGATCAAAAACTGAAAATATCCCTAGACTGGGTAGAAGATAGTAGTGGAAAGGCGAGGAAACAAACAATATTTAAGGACTTAAAACTAATACATAATTCTGGAATTTACGAAACAATTAACATGATCTGTCTGCTAGAGGGTTAATACTGATTATGTGAACATGAAGTGAACACTGGAAAATAAATATACATGAACTTTATTGTCATATCAACTTCATTCACAAAGACAATAACTTTGTTGTCATAGCAAATTTCAGTCACAAAGACAACAACTTTATTGTCATAGGAAACTTAATTCACAAAGACAACAACTTTATTGTTTGGAGCGTTTTCCAATCTCCTTCTATGGCTTTCTTTCTTTCTGTTGTCAGTTGTGCTATACATTATGCATTCTTTCACTTCAATGTACGACATACACTCTTGTGTCTATTTATCATGTATATACTCATTGAGTACATTGCCACATTGGCAGTGTTTAGACAGTTGGTTAGATGACATAGTGTAAGAAATATCTGGTAGGTGTGACACTTGTGACATTCAGAGATGACAAATGGTTGCGCAGGGTGCCGACAAAAGCGCCAACCACTTCCATGACATTTCTTCAAATATTCTCTACATTTATAACTATGCTTCAGCTCCAGTTAATTCATGGAGATTGGTATTTTCATTATATTTATCCCGCTCAGTTCTGTACGTAAACTGATAAACTTGTCCGGCAGTATATTATCTGGTTCGCTACCAAAGGCGAACAAGAAAGCGGAAATACACGCCATTCTGGCCGCACGGAGGACAGACCAGCTGTAGTGACACAATCTTTAGTATTAGCGTTTGCAATGAAGATACTGACATTGCCAGCATCTTAAACTTACATTTATCCGTTTTATGGATTTACACTTTTATGGTAAGTTTCGTTAAGAATGCAAGCCACTTCAAGTGGTATTCTAAGAGTTAATTTGATAGTTCGACTCACTTGCAGTTACTACTAACTTTCCCAGCATCTGAAAGGGTTTGGTTTCAGGAATCTCTGGGAGATATTTCGTGATTTGGCGAGATTGCCTGCGAGCACCCTGCACAGCAGACGTCAAATGTACGCACGTCAGACGTGAAGTGTACGTACATCATACGTCAATTCTACGTACGGTTGTAGTCGCCACTGACTCGGATTCCGTCCAGCTGCTCACATCGTCGCCCCGCCCACGGCTCGGGACACCTGCATCGCGGAAAAGGAAACAGGAAGGTAGGTAGGCTGGTGGGTAACTGCCTTGGCAGGTAAGCAAGGTTGTTATTGAATGTGTTAGATATGTTAATCTGGAATCATTGCAGCAATGTAAAAGGTTATATGCTGTTAAAGTGTTAATGGAATATGCTCCTACAACAGTGGTTACCAAACTGCGATAGTGGGTGCTGCAAAAAAAAAAAATGGTGCGAAGATTCAAGGACAACCACTGTTTTGTGATCGTGTTAAAAATATCCGCATGTTAAATATAAACATGGTCATGTGATCATATGTAGGTGATATGTTTTATACATACATGCGCGCAGGCAAGCACGCATTCACAAAATCTTCTCATAAATAACATTTTGGGAACCACTGTAGCAGAAAATATGGAAAAAATGATGGTAGCAACAAGCCATGATAATATATGATGTAGCCAGAGTCAAAGCGTTAAATAAAGCGGAGGTAGCCTGAAATTACACTTGTGTATCAGAGACTATGGCAGGACAACTCGACACATTACAGTTTTAATCCATGGCTTTTATTAAAACAAGCCGTTAACAGAACATGGAATAAAATACTAGGTAATACATTGCAATAAATGACTCACAACCTTGGAGTTAGCGGAGCGAGTAAGTAATACATAGTTAGTTATAAATCACTCTATATTTATACATGCATGCAGTATCCCTTGATCGCTTGGAAACTGATTGAGAACAGCGACTCAGGAATAAAATGGGGAGTTATAAATGGCAATAAATGATCACGGGATCGCGGAGCTGATCATGGGTAACTAATTAATGAACGATGTATCCAGGCGGATGTTGTAAACTCGGGCTCACAGCTCGACCCAGCCTTCAGTAAACATGGACTCACAGCTCGACCCAGCCTACAATAAACATGGACTCATAGCTCGACCCCGCCTATAGTAAACATGAGCTCACAGCTCGACCCCGCCTACAGTAAACATAGACCCACAGCTCGACCCCGCCTACAGTAAACATGGACTCACAGCTCGACCCAGCCTACAATAAACATGGACTCATAGCTCGACCCCGCCTATAGTAAACATGAGCTCACAGCTCGACCCAGCCTACAGTAAACATAGACCCACAGCTCGACCCCGCCTACAGTAAACATGGACTCACAGCTCGACCCCGCCTACAATGGACATTATGATGTGTTCAGGAAAGAAAAAGCGACTGGCGAGGCACGGATCCCCCACCCCCACCATCTGTGAGTACACGGGTATAGCATCATATACCTTGTGGAATGTGGGGTGAGCACACGAGTGGCTGACCTACTGACCCATGAGATCGTTGTCAGTGACCTGGACACTCCAGAAGAACTAGCAGATTAATGATAAGTAGTGCATCCCAATATTGAGTTGAGTCGAGTTGAGTTGAGGTGAGTCAGGAACCGACGACAGAACTCGGGATATTCCCATATGTGCTTCGTCCTCATCTTCAACAGCCAGCGAAGAGTCCTAATACTAATGGTTGCGTCACGATATAAGACCGCATAGCCCAGGACACAACAGTAGTGGAACATACACACTCACACACACACACCCACACCCACCACACACACTATCACACCCACCCACCCACACACACACCCACACCCACCCACACACACCCACACACCCACCCGCCCACCCACACACACCCACCCACCCACACCCACACACCCACCCACCCACACCCCCACACACACACCCACACACAGAGAGAATAACTAGGACACGAGACAATCACGAGAGAGAGAGAGAGAGAGAGAGAGAGAGAGAGAGAGAGAGAGAGAGAGAGAGGAACAGAAAAATAAAGCGAGAGAGAAAAAGAAAGGGAGCAAGAGAGGCAGTAAGAAAGAGAGATGAAGATGAGCCAAAGAAAGAGAGAAAGAGGGGGGACACAGAGGGAAAGAGATAGGACAAAGAGCGAAAGATAGAGGACAAACGGCAACAGAAAGAGAAAGCGAGAGAGAGAGAGAGAGAGAGAGAGAGAGAGAGAGAGAGGGAGAGAGAGTGAGACAGATACAGACATACATACATACATACAGAGATAAAACGACA
Source organism: Cepaea nemoralis (assembly GCA_014155875.1). Lineage (NCBI taxonomy): Eukaryota > Metazoa > Mollusca > Gastropoda > Stylommatophora > Helicidae > Cepaea > Cepaea nemoralis. The sequence goes on from JACEFZ010015843.1 coordinate 120,361, forward strand.
GAGAAATAGACAGAAAGAAAGAAAGAGAGAGAGAGGCACAGAGAGAGAGACAGAGAGAGAGAGAGAGAGAGACAGAAAAAGAGAAAGAGAGAGAGAGAGAAAGAAAGAAGAGATAGAAAATAGAAAAAAAAGAGAGAGAAGCTAAAGAAAAATAAGTGAGAGAGAGAGAGAGAGAGAGAGAGAGAGAGAGAGAGAGGGAGAGAGAGGGGGGGAGAGAGAGAGGGAGAGAGAGGGGGGGAGAGAAGACAGGCAGAGAGAGTGTGTGTGTGAGAGAGAGAGAAAGAGAGAGAGAGAGAGAGAGAGAGAGAGAGAGAGAGAGAGAGAGAGAGAGAGAGATCACTCTGGCAACACAGAAACAGAAGTAGAAAACAAAAAGAAAGAAACTAGGATGACCCTAGGCTCAAATTTGGCCTATGTAAACGATATCCCCGACTAGGTCCAAATTAGGCCTATGTAAACGATATCCCCGACTAACAATCCCCTCCGATTGTTGCCTTAAGCAAACGTGTAGACAACCACGGAATACAGGTGATTACTTCCGGCTAGAGCAGCTGTTTGTAGACAACCACGGAATACAGGTGATTACTTCCGGTTAGAGCAGCTGTTTCTACAAACAGTAGAACAGCATGAAATATCACAGGCTTCCACAGAATACCTTGAATATCAAGAAAACAGTAACAACGGTGATATCAAAGAAAATGGTGACACCAAAATATGACATAGAAATAGAAGGGAACATTCTTAACCAAGTGGATAATTTTAATACCTAGGGGACATTTATAACATCAGATGAGAAGATGTACAACAGAGATTAAAGCAGAATACGGCAGGCAAAGACAGCATTAAGAAAATGAAGAGTATCTTATGCAATAAGTCACTATCAACTGAATGTGAGAAAGAGAGTGCTGAAATGCTATGTGGAACCAGTTTTGCTGTATGGCAGTGAATCTTGGAATGTAAATGAACAAATTAGGAAGAATTTAGAAGCAACAGAATATAGTTTTTAAGATGAATGTTGCGAATTCCTTGAACTGCCAGAGTAACTAACAACGATTGCTGAAAGAGGCTTATGAAAGCAGAAAACTATATACAACAATAAGAAAGAGGCAAACAGCTTTCTTTGGTCATGTGATGAGAAGAGAGACATTAGGGAACATCGTGACAACTGGAAAGATCAATAGGAAGAGAGGCAGAGGCAGACCAAGAGAAATGATGCTGGATGGATTGAAACGGTGGCATGGAGCAATATCAGCAGCAGAGTTGATCCAGAAAACCAAAGACCGAGATCTGTGAAGAGCCATGAACGCCTACGCCAGCTGGCAGGGCACTTGATGGTGATGACCACAGAATAGAACAGCTATTTCTACAAACAGGAGAACAGCATAAAATATCTCTAGCTATCACAGAATAGAACAGCTATTTCTACAAACAGGAGAACAGCATAAAATATCACTAGCTACCACAGAATAGAACAGCTGTTTCTACAAACAGGAGAACAGCATAAAATATCACTAGCTACCACAGAATAGAACAGCTATTTCTACAAACAGGAGAACAGCATAAAATACCAATAGCTACCACAGAATAGAACAGCTGTGTCCACAAACACAGTCCCCGCCCTCTCTGTACATCGCTGCAATATTTCCCATTGACACCAAGTTAACAATAACAGACCAAAAATATGGGCATGAGATTGGAACCGTAGGCGGTGAAGAACTCACGAGGATTAGTTCAGGCCAGGCCATGTAAGCTGTGCTGAATCACCACATGATTGCATTCTAACACGCCCCTTTCCCCGCAGATGTGACCTTCCAGTACCTATCTTGCACCCCTCGTCCCCCAGTTTTGGAGATTGGAGAGGGGACTCAGAGCTCTGTACGACAGGCCCCATGGAGGGGCTACTTTGGTACCGGGTGAGCAGATACGTCTCTACACCAGCATGGCTCCGAAGGGTGGGCAGACACGTCTCTACCCGAGCATGGCTCTGACGGGTGGACAGACACGTCTCTACCCGAGCATGGCTCCGAAGGGTGGGCAGACACGTCTCTACCCGAGCATGGCTCTGACGGGTGGACAGACACGTCTCTACCCCAGCATGGCTCCGAAGGGTGGGCAGACACGTCTCTACCCGAGCATGGCTCTGACGGGTGGACAGACACGTCTCTACCCCAGCATGGCTCCGACGGGTGGGCAGACATGTCTCGTCTCTACCCCAGCATGGCTCCGACGGGTGGGCAGACACGTCTCTACCCCAGCATGGCTCCGACGGGTGGGCAGAAACGTCTCTACCCCAGCATGGCTCCGACGGGTGGGCAGACACGTCTCTACCCCAGCATGGCTCCGACGGGTGGCAAAACATGTCTCTACCCCAGCATGGCTCCGACGGGTGAGCAGATACGTCTCTACCCCAGCATGGTTCCGACGGGTGAGCAGATACGTCTCTACCCCAGCATGGCTCCGACGGGTGGGCAGACACGTCTCTACCCCAGAGCATGGCTCCGACGGGTGGGCAGACAGGTCTCTACCCCAGAGCATGGCTCCGACGGGTGGGCAGACAGGTCTCTACCCCAGAGCATGGCTCCGACGGGTGGGCAGACACGTCTTTACCCCAGCATGGCTCCGACGGGTGGGCAGACACGTCTCTACCCCAGCATGGCTCCGACGGGTGGGCAGACACGTCTCTACCCCAGCATGGCTCCGACGGGTGGCAAAACATGTCTCTACCCCAGCATGGCTCCGACGGGTGGGCAGACACGTCTCTACCCCAGCATGGCTCCGACGGGTGGCAAAACATGTCTCTACCCCAGCATGGCTCCGACGGGTGGGCAGACACGTCTCTACCCCAGAGCATGGCTCCGACGGGTGGGCAGACATGTCTCTACCCCAGCATGGCTCCGACGGGTGGCAAAACATGTCTCTACCCCAGCATGGCTCCGACGGGGGGCAAAACTTGTCTCTAGCCCAGCATGGCTCCGACGGGGGGCAAAACTTGTCTCTACCCCAGCATGGCTCTGACGGGGGGGGGGGGGGGGGGGAACTTGTCTCTACCCCAGCATGGCTCCGACGGGGGACAAAACTTGTCTCTACCCCAGCATGGCTCCGACGGGTGCCACAACTTGTCAGGGTACGGACCACCTCAACACCAGTACGTGGGACGGAAGAGTTAAATACCCGTCTTCCGGAGGAATCATAAAGAACCGAACAACCAACCGACCGAACATCCAGTCGATCAACCAACCGACCGAACAAGCGATCAACATAACACCCAACCATCAACCGACCGACCTAACAACTGACCGACCGACCAACCGACCGACCGACCGACCGAACAATCGACCGACTGAACACCCAATCGATCAAACGACCGAACATTCAACGGACCGAACAACCGACCGACCGACCAATTAACCGACCGACTGAACAACCGACCGACCGAACACCCAATCGATCAACCGACCGAACAACCGAATGACCGAGCAACCGACTAACCGAACAACTGACCGACCGAACAACTGACCGAACACCCAATCAATCAACCGACCTAACAACCAGCCCACCAAACAACCGACTGACAGACCAACCGAACAACCAACCGACCGAACACCCAATCAATCACACGACTGAACAATCAACCGACCGAACAACCGACCGACCGACCGAACAACCGACCGACCGACCGAACAACCGACGGACCGACCGAACACCCAATCGATCAACCGACCAAACAACAAACCGACCGAACAACAAACCGACCGAACAACCGGTCAACCGAACAATCGACAGACCGAACAACCGATCGACCGAACACCAATTCGATCAACCGACCTAACATCCAACCAACCGACCGAACATCCAACCGACCGACCGACCTAACAACCAACAAATCCAATAACCAGCCAACCAACCAACCAACCAACCAACCAACCAACCAACCAACCAACCAACCAACCAACCAGAATACATTCACGTCCCTCTATATCAAGAGCTATGCATTCAGGGAGGTTGTACTTCCCGCAGACATCCGCATGATCATTGTCCTCTCTTCTTGATGCCAGACATTCTTTCTCCCCAGGCCTCTAGCTGCTCCCCATGACTCTCCTGTGTACTTTAACTGTTTATAAAAGCAATGACGACATGTGAATTAAGAAATCATCTGCAACACTGTATATTTAAATAATGCAGGGAAAAAAGTGCCAAAAGATACATCTTTCTGCCTTAGCTGGACGCAGCAGGGATGAGGAATTAATTTCTACTCTTCTGTCTCCGTCGACAAAAATATTATCCGCTTCCTTCTTAAAATACGAAATGAAATTCCAGTTTGTTTCAAAATCCCGCCACATCAGCATATTTTACCTGGCCATATTACTGGCGAGACAAGACAATCATAATTTAGCAATTTAATCATAGACAACATTGCGCTAGACATGTATTTGTATCAGACAACTGATAAATCAGTTACTTTGTTGGTTATTTATATTCATGTAATCTATATTGCGGACGTAAAAACAATGTTATTTGAAATTAATAAATGGAAATAATAACATGGCTTATGTATTATTCCGGCCGGCGCGGTATAGCCAATGTTTAGATAGCGATGGCAACTCAACAGTGTGATAAACTGACGTGAAAATATGTTGCTGTTATCGGTGGGAAGATGTGCTCACAATACAGTCTCTGTGGAACTGTTCTTTCAGATGATTAATCCAAACATATTTCCATATAGAGTAACTTTGGGAGAGGTCCACCACCGGAGAAGGGGATGTGGCTGGTTTACTTATTTAAGTACAACACGTCATTGGCTTGAGCCTGGCCAGCTGGCATGGACGTTCAGGTCTCTCCAAGATGTCGGTCCTTGATGTTCATGTCTCTCCAAGATGTAGGTCCTTGATGTTCATGTCTTGTCTCCCCAAGATGTCGGTCCTTGGTGTTCATGTCTTGTCTCCCCAAGATGTCGGTCCTTGATGTTCATGTCTTGTCTCCCCAAGATGTCGGTCCTTGGTGTTCATGTCTTGTCTCCCCAAGATGTCGGTCCTTGATGTTCATGTCTTGTCTCCCCAAGATGTCGGTCCTTGGTGTTCATGTCTTGTCTCCCCAAGATATCGGACTTTGGTGTTCATGTCTTGTCTCCCCAAGATGTCGGTCCTTGGTGTTCATGTCTTGTCTCTCCAAGATGTCGGTCCTTGATGTTCATGTCTTGTCTCCCCAAGATGTCGGTCCTTGATGTTCATGTCTTGTCTCCCCAGGATGTCGGTCCTTGATGTTCATGTCTTGTCTCTTCAAGATATCGGTCCTTGATGTTCATGTCTCTCCACAGATGTCGGTCCTTGATGTTCATGTCTTGTCTCCCCAAGATGTCAGTCCTTGATGTTCATGTCTTGTCTCCCCAAGATGTCAGTCCTTGATGTTCATGTCTTGTCTCTCCAAGATGTCGGTCCTTGATGTTCATGTCTCTCCACAGATGTTGGTCCTTGATGTTCATGTCTTGTCTCCCCAAGATGTCGGTCCTTGATGTTCATGTCTCTCCACACATGTCGGTCCTCGATGTTCATGTCTTGTCTCCCCAAGATGTCGGTCTTTGGTGTTCATGTCTTGTCTCCCCAAGATGTCGGTCCTTGGTGTTCATGTCTTGTCTCCCCAAGATGTCGGTCTTTGGTGTTCATGTCTTGTCTCCCCAAGATGTCGGTCTTTGGTGTTCATGTCTTGTCTCCCCAAGATGTCGGTCCTTGGTGTTCATGTCTTGTCTCCCCAAGATGTCGGTCCTTGATGTTCATGTCTCTCCACACATGTCGGTCCTTGATGTTCATGTCTTGTCTCCCCAAGATGTCGGTCTTTGGTGTTCATGTCTTGTCTCCTCAAGATGTCGGTCCTTGATGTTCATGTCTCTCCAAGATGTCGGTCCTTGGTGTTCATGTCTCTCCACAGATGTAGGTCCTTGACGTTCAAGTCTGTCCAAGATGTCGGTCCTTGGTGTTCATGCCTCTCCAAGATGTCGGTCCTTGGCGTTCATGTCTCTCCAAGATGTCGGTCCTTGGTGTTCATGTCTTGTCTCCCCAAGATGTCGGTCCTTGGTGTTCATGTCTTGTCTCCCCAAGATGTCGGTCCTTGATGTTCATGTCTCTCCAAGATGTCGGTCCTTGGTGTTCATGTCTCTCCACAGATGTAGGTCCTTGACGTTCAAGTCTGTCCAAGATGTCGGTCCTTGATGTTCATGTCTCTCCAAGATGTCGGTCGTTGATGTTCATGTCTCTCCAAGATGTAGGTCCTTGATGTTCATGTCTCTCCATAGATGGTCGGTCCTTGATGTTCATGTCTCTCCAAGATGTCGGTCCTTGATGTTCATGTCTCTCCAAGATGTCGGTCCCTTGATGTTCATGTCTCTCCAAGATGTCGGTCCTTGGTGTTCATGTCTCTCCAAGATGTCGGTCCTTGATGTTCATGTCTCTCCAAGATGTCGGTCCTTGATGTTCATGTCTCTCCAAGATGTAGGTCCTTGGTATTCAGTATCAACTGGGAGCCTCGGTGGTCAAGTGGCTACGTCTCCTGTCTCTCGTTTCGAAAGTTTAAGGCTCGATTCCCGGCTACGTCATTCGGTTCACGAGTGCCGTTTTCTCGGAGACTCCTGGTGGTCGTCGCTGGAGCTACAGAGTTCGTGCTTTGTGCGACGCTTTCGGCAGGCCACCCTGCGGCAAGAGACCGAGCCATGTGTGATATAACCGTACAATGAAACCCGGTACAATGAAAACCGGTACAATGAAACCCGGTACAATGAAACCCGGTACAATGAAACCCGGTACAATGAAACCCGGCACAATGAAACCCGGTACAATGAAACCCGGTACAATGAAACCCGGTACAATAAAGCCTTTGCCAACTGGATCAACTGTGTTGATGATGTCCCTCCATCCCACCAACTGCTTCTGTCTCTTCCGCCACAGATCTGCTCATAATGTCTCTCACCTCCCACCGCCTGCTTCTGTCTCTTCCCCCACAGATCTGCTGATAATGTCCCTCCATCCCACCGCCTGCTTCTGTCTCTTCTCTCACAGATCTTTCCGGCCGCCGCCGTGTTCTCCAACGCCTCGCTTCTCATCTCATGACCAAGGAACGCTCTGTGCCTCTTTCTTAAGGTTATATATAATGTTATACTTCCGTTAGCTAGTTCCAGGCAATCGATTTTTCTTGATCTTGCAGTCGAAGATATGTCAGACAAGTAATAATAGATGATAAACTCAAAATGTGACATTATGATTATTATTATGAGTAATATGATTATTTTTATTAATATGATTATTATTTTTATTAATACCATACTCGAAAATCTCTCAACACTTCCTAAACTACGGCCATAAAGTTAACAAAGAATAAGTCTTTCGCAAACTTTATTCGACGTACAACACAGAATTGCTCACATATAGCGAGACCTTAACAATTAGGCGGTTCTAGTCAGTTTTATGCATGCAGAACGATTTCATTTTACATTTACAATTACCGTGACATAACAAATGCTTCACATTCGAACTACACCTGTGGCTATGTGCTTGAAGTATTTCAGCAAGAGAATTATTCATTTATTCACTTTATATAGTATATAACTGCAGTATGCACCTGACGATGTGCAGCGAAATATACCAGACAATAAATCGTGTTACATAAATGTTGAATTTATTTTTTATTGTAATGAGACATACGAACACAAAACTACCATACAAGTATTGAAGCGTGCAGGAGCAGATGTTAGATTAGCCAAAGTTACTATGACGGAGCGGAAGTAGGTAGCTGAAAGACAAGCAAATCTGCGTATGATGATAGTGTCCTCGTGGACTTGACATGGACAGGGTCACCTGGTCTGCCACGTGGTTCTTGGACTACTCTTAAAATACTAACCCTCATTCAGGTGTCTGAAAATGGCGCCCCTAAACAAACAGTCGTCGAGCTTGGTGGCTCGTTGCATGTCGCATTTTACTTGTAGTTAAAAATAAACACTAACTAATTCATAAACATTAACTGATTAGCGTCGAGGGATATCTATATCTCCAAATCTGACCTCAAATGTGGACAGAAGGACGATATATCGCTATTCTAGAGTTGTCGTGTTAATTGTTTTGTTTCGCGGTATCTTCCGCAATTTTAATGCTCAGTGAATAAATATTTACTTTACAATACTTGTTCATGTGGAATATGTACCCTGTTTGGTCCAAACTTGCTGTTTGTTTGGCACTACTGAATCCGTTACCACCACAATTATTATTATTATTATTATTATTATTATTATTATTATTATTATTATTATTATTTGGGGTGGGTGGGGGGAGGGGTGGGCGTTCGCTCCGTTTGAACCCAAGCGTAGCTCATAAATTCTACTTCTAGTAGTGTTGTACTGAATTTTTGCGTGTGTAATAGCTTGCCCTATTAACAGTGTCCCACTCCGACTTCTGAGGTACTTGTAGTTAACGCAACACATGTCAAAGACGATAGGTCAACATTTTAGTCCAACTGTCCGGTGTAGGGGTTGAACCCCTTACCTCGGCATCAGCACAACGGATGTTTAAGAATGCGCGTTCTTATCCATTCGGCCATGCTGACCTATTAGTTACATTATTATCATCATTACTTAACCTTCTTGTATGTGTAGTTGTATTATTATGAACATCACATATGTGTCTTGCTTGTGTAGTAGTACTATTACCATAATTACAAATGTAATACTACGTAATTCCTGCTTTAAAAAAAAAGACTAATTTCTTTGTATTATAATAATGTTCCACTTTTATTTAGTGTTGTTGACAGGTAAAAATATGAGTGGAAACGTTACACTGTGTTTGTATACCGTGTTGTCTAACCACCCGTTAAAATATTACGTTCATTTACGTGTTTATCAATTATATAAAACAAAAATAATGAGCCCATATAGAAATACCCTACTGTCTAACCCTACCACTAAACACGTCTCTGAAAATTCGGCGATACCAGGTGGCCACTGACCCTGCCCATTTGGGGTTATATACTGGGTGCTGCCCATACCAGCATCATCATCTCCAGGTGAGACTTTTCGCGGCTGCTGCTTCTCACACCTGGCTCCCTCGAACAGACCAACACACCTGTGCAGTAACCGAAGCCAAAGTATTCATGCAACCAAAACATGATATAGTCAACATGCCGTTAAAAACCTGGCTTAAAAATACTGGGCATTTACTGCATCGATACACTTACATGAATAATGAATAAACGCGCAAGCAGCCACACACAAGTCTACGAATTCTGTCAATGTGTCAGAATTGTCGGTTCAAGTAGATGATATGCCTGCCTACTGTTGACACCCTTTTGAAAGGTCTGAGAGCTGCTATCAATTTGTAAAACCCTGCCTGGGTAAGGATTAGAACATTTGCCACATGACCTGGCAGTTGAATGTGCTAGCAAAGCCAGTTACCAACAAAATTATGATGACTTTCAAGATGCAAGACAGGTGCAGTTTTAAGTATGTTAGATTAAATGCAGAACGTGCTTCTTATGTCATTTAAATAATGCAAGGGATACAATAAATACATTCTTAAGCCAATCACACGCAGGACAATGGCAACATTTCAACACAAGGGAGATTATCCAGACAAGATGTAAAGTTATCAACAATGTTGGTTTGTATTGGTTGAGATATGTTTTAACTGACTTTTTTCGGCCACAGTAATGGACGCCTGTTTGTTTTGTTGTTCTGGTGGTAGAAAGTATTAAATACCTGCATGTGAGAGTACAAGACACCTGTCTTATTTAAAAAAAAAAACAAATGCATTTAAACCATTAACGCATGATGCAGAGCTCAAACTGAGGTATAACCAAGAAGCAAGAAGGAAAACACTCACTAAGCCCTTGCATAAATGAAAACATTCTACGGTCTATTGACGCTCTATGATGCCGCCGTGGCTATTAGTCAAGGAAAGCGATTAGACATGCGCAGCGATAGAGGTTCAATCCCACACGGGCATTCTCAAATGTGCAGAGCTGTAGAACTATTTTATTACCAGTAGGAGGAGGAAGGTAATGGCCTGTGTGCTCCTTCACATCGTACGCCCCGGTAGTCGCTGGTACATCTGAACACAGTAGCAACCACTGAATTATTTAATAAGCAGTGGCAATGAAATTCAATATACATCAAGTCTGTTACCACACTTAGAATGTTTAGTCTACTACCACACGCAGAGAATATTTACTTTACCGTCAAATCTGCACTGCTGCACAGAATGCAAACATGAACAACGACTACGGCAATTCCTTAGTAAACACAGACTAAAACTCCCAGGGTCGACTAGATTGCCCCGGGTATTTGTCCATCTGACCTAGTCCCCTTCTCTTTCTGTGCAGAAGGGTAAGCTGCTTGCCGGAGAACTCCGTAACTCCAGCGATCACCTCCAGTTTTAGTATTTCTCCGGAAAAGCTGCACTCGTAGGTCTGAGCGACGCGGTCCGAGGATCGAACCCAAGACCTTCAGAACGCTAGACACAGGGCTTCATCGCCTCGCCAAGGTGACATGCCCTGCCCCACCCTCAAATCCCCTACAAAGGACTACAGTGGTCTGACAGAATCACTAGTGCATTGGGAGAAATAAGCAAGTCCCAATTGATTGATTGATTGATTGATTTAGAAACCGACATCATAGCATTCGGGTCATTCCCATAAGCGCTCCGTCCCCATCCTCAGCAGCCAGCGAAGAGTTCCAACACTAATTGTTCCAGCAGCAATCTGATTATATGTCCGTCTCGCCTTTCCTCTGAGCGTCGAGCATCGGCCAGATCCCCTCCTCACACCTTGCTGTCTCATCTTACCAGACCATGGTAATCCATTTGCTCCTCCGAGGTGTACACGAGCTCCCACAAGGCCGCAACCACGTCTGACTTGTCATGCATCAATACTCCACCAAGTTTTGCCGAGCCAGCCAGTCTGTCCGCCTGTTCATTCCCCAGAACACTGGCATGCCCAGGAGAAAAGATCCAGACGATGCTTGCCACACTTGGCATCTGTAGCGAAGCAAGCCACTCCGCACGAAGTCTGCCTGTCCTCACCCTCCTCAGCATGCTTTCTGAGTCAGTTACAATCACGATGTGTGTATGTATCGTGTTCTCCATCTAGCGGAAAGCTGCACTGACCGCCTCCATCTCCATTCTAAGAATGGAGAACACGGCGGCGGCCGGAAAGATCTGTGAGAGAAGAGACAGAAGCAGGCGGTGGGATGGAGGGACATTATCAGCAGATCTGTGAGAGAAGAGACAGAAGCAGGCGGTGGGATGGTAGGGACATTATCAGCAGATCTGTGGGGGAAGAGACAGAAGCAGGCGGTGGGATGGAGGGACATTATCAGCAGATCTGTGGGGGAAGAGACAGAAGCAGGCGGTGGGATGGAGGGACATTATCAGCAGATCTGTGAGAGAAGAGACAGAAGCAGGCGGTGGGATGGAGGGACATTATCAGCAGATCTGTGAGAGAAGAGACAGAAGCAGGCGGTGGGATGGAGGGACATTATCAGCAGATCTGTGGGGGAAGAGACAGAAGCAGGCGGTGGGATGGAGGGACATATCAGCAGATCTGTGAGAGAAGAGACAGAAGCAGGCGGTGGGATGGAGGGACATTATCAGCAGATCTGTGAGAGAAGAGACAGAAGCAGGCGGTGGGATGGAGGGACATTATCAGCAGATCTGTGAGAGAAGAGACAGAAGCAGTCGGTGGGATGGAGGGACATCATCAGCAAGGATCTGTGAAGAGAAGAGACAGAAAGCAGGCGGTGGGATGGAGGACATTATCAGCCAGCTTCTGTGAGAGTAAGAGACAGAAGCAGGCGGTGGGATGAGGACATTATCAGCAGATCTGTGAGAGAAGAGACAGAAGCAGGTCCGGTAGGGATGGACGGGGCCATTATCAGCAGATCTTGTGACGAGAAGAGACAGAAGCAGGCGGTGGGGATTGGAGGGACATTATCAGCAGATCTGTGAGGAGAAGAGACAGAAGCAGGCGATGGGATGGAGGGACATTAATTCAGCAGATCTGATTGAGAGAAGAGCACAGACCGCAGGCCGGTGGGATGAGGACATTATCAGCAAGATCTGTGATGAGAAGAGACAGAATGCAGGCGGTGGATGAGGGACATTAATCAGCAGATCTGTGAGAGAAGAGACAGAAGCAGGCGGTGGGATGGAGGACATTATCAGCAGATCTGTGAGAGAAGAGACGAAGCAGTGCGGTGGGATGGAGGGACATTATCAGCAGATCTGTGAGAGAAGAGACAGAAGCAGGCGGTGGGATGGAGGGACATCTATCAGCATGATCTGTGAGAGAAGAGACAGAAGCAGGCGGTGGGATGGAGGGGACATCTATCAGCAGATCTCGTGAGAGAAGAGACAGAAGGCAGGCGGTGGGATGGAGGGACATTATCAGCAGATCTGTGAGAGAAGAGACAGAAGCAGGCGGTGGGATGGAGGGACATTATCAGCAGATCTGTGAGGAGAAGAGACAGAAGCAGGCGTGGGATGGAGGGACATTATCAGCAGATCTGTGAGAGAAGAGACAGAAGCAGGCGGTGGGATGGAGGGACATCTATCAGCAGATCTGTGGGGGAAGAGACAGAAGCAGGCGGTGGGATGGAGGGACATTATCAGCAGATCTGTGAGAGAAGAGACAGAAGCAGGCGGTGGGATGGAGGGACATTATCAGCAGATCTGTGAGAGAAGAGACAGAAGCAGTCGGTGGGATGGAGGGACATCATCAGCAGATCTGTGGGGGAAGAGACAGAAGCAGTCGGTGGGATGGAGGGACATTATCAGCAGATCTGTGGGGAAGAGACAGAAGCAGTCGGTGGGATGGAGGGACATTATCAGCAGATCTGTGGGGGAAGAGACAGAAGCAGGCGGTGGGATGGAGGGACATTATCAGCAGATCTGTGGGGAAGAGACAGAAGCAGGCGGTGGGATGGAGGGACATTATCAGCAGATCTGTGGGAGAAGAGACAGAAGCAGTCGGTGGGATGGAGGGACATTATCAGCAGATCTGTGGGGGAAGAGACAGAAGCAGTCGGTGGGATGGAGGGACATTATCAGCAGATCTGTGGGGGAAGAGACAGAAGCAGTCGGTGGGATGGAGGGACATTATCAGCAGATCTGTGGGGGAAGAGACAGAAGCAGTCGGTGGGATGGAGGGACATTATCAGCAGATCTGTGGGGGAAGAGACAGAAGCAGTCGGTGGGATGGAGGGACATTATCAGCAGATCTGTGGGGGAAGAGACAGAAGCAGGCGGTGGGATGGAGGAACATTATCAGCAGATCTGTGGGGGGAAAAGACAGAAGCAGGCGGTGGGATGGAGGGACATTATCAGCAGATCTGTGGGGGAAGAGACAGAAGCAGGCGGTGGGATGGAGGGACATTATCAGCAGATCTGTGAGAGAAGAGACAGAAGCAGGCGGTGGGATGGAGGGACATTTTCAGCAGATCTGTGAGAGAAGAGACAGAAGCAGGCGGTGGGATGGAGGGACATTATCAGCAGATCTGTGAGAGAAGAGACAGAAGCAGGCGGTGGGATGGAGGGACATTATCAGCAGATCTGTGAGAGAAGAGACAAAAAGGGGGGGGAAGGCCCGCGGTGGGAAGGAAAAAGGACATTATCAGCAGATCTGTGAGAGAAGAGACAGAAGCAGGCGGTGGGATGGAGGGACATTATCAGCAGATCTGTGAGAGAAGAGACAGAAGCAGGCGGTGGGATGGAGGGACATTATCAGCAGATCTGTGAGAGAAGAGACAGAAGCAGGCGGTGGGATGGAGGGACATATCAGCAGATCTGTGAGAGAAGAGACAGAAGCTAGTCGGTGTGATGAGGGACATTATCGCAGATCTGTGGGGGAAGAGACAGAAGCGAGTCGGTGGATGGAGGGACTATCAGCAATCTGTGGGGGAAGAGACAGAAGCAGTCGTGGGATGGAGGGACATCATCAGCAGATCTGGGGGAATAGACAGAGCAGTCGTGGGATAGGAGGACATTATCAGCGATCGTGGGGGAAGAGACAGAAGCAGTCGGTGGGAATGGAGGGACATTATCAATCAGATTCGTGGGGGAAGAGACAGAACGCAGGCGGTGGGATGGAGGGACATCATCCAGCAGATCTGTGGAGGGAGAAGAGACAGAAGCAGGCGGTGGGATGGGAGGGAACATTATCAGTCAGATCCTGCTGGGGAAGAAGGTACAGAAGCAGGCGGTGGGATGAGAGGGTACATTATAAGCAGATCTGTGAGGGAGAGAGACAGAAGCAGTGCGGTGGGATGGAGGGACAGTTATCAGCAGATCTGTGGGAGGAAGAGACAGAAGCAGTCGGTGGGATGGAGGGACATTATCAGCAGATCTGTGGGGGAAGAGACAGAAGCAGTCGGTGGGAATGGAGGGACATTATCAGCAGATCTGTGGGGAAGAGACAGAAGCAGTCGGTGGGATGGAGGGACATTATCAGCAGATCTGTGGGGGAAGAGACAGAAGCAGTCGGTGGGATGGAGGGACATCATCAGCAGATCTGTGGGGGAAGAGACAGAAGCAGTCGGTGGGATGGAGGGACATCATCAGCAGATCTGTGGGGGAAGAGACAGAAGCAGTCGGTGGGATGGAGGGACATTATCAGCAGATCTGTGGGGGAAGAGACAGAAGCAGGCGGTGGGATGGAGGGAATCAGCAGATCTGTGAGAGAAGAGACAGAAGCAGGCGGGGGGGAGGGGGGGTTTTTTGGGGGAAAAAAAAAGGGGGGGGGGAGGGGGGGTTTTTTTGGGGAAAAAAAAACAGGGGGGGGGGGGGGGGGGGAGAAAAACAGGGGGGGGGGGAAAAAAAATCGGGAAAGGGGAAAAAACGGGGGAGGGGGAAAAAGAATTTGGGGGAAAGGAAAAAAGGGGGGAAGGGGGAAAAAAGGGTTTAAAAAAAGGGGGAAAAGGGGGGAGGAGGGGGGGATTTAAAAAAAGGGGGAAAAGGGGGGAAGGGGGAAAAAGGCTTAAAAAGAAAAAGAGGGGGAAGGGGGGATTTAAAAAAAGAAAAGGGGGGGGGAGGAGGGGGAAAAAAGGGTTTTGGGGGAACGGAGGGGGGAAGGGGGGTTTAAAAAAAGAAAAGGGGGGGGGAAGGGGGGTTTAAAAACAGCAGCGTGGAGAAAAGGGCAAACAGGGGGTGGGGGAGGGACAAAGCAGCGTGGAGGAACAAAGCAGGCGGGGGGGGAGGGGCAAAGCAGCGTGGGAAAAGGGGCAAAGCAGGCGGGGGGGGAGGGACAAAGCAGCGTGGAGAAAAGGGCAAAGCACGGGGGGAGGAGGACAAAGCAGCGTGGGGGAAAAGGGCAAACAGGCGGGGGGAGGGGGACAAAGCAGCGTGGGGGGGAGGAAAAGCAGGCGGGGGGAGGAGGGACAAAGCAGCGTGGAGAAAAAAAACAAAGCAGGCGGGGGGGGAGGGGGCAAAGCAGCGGGAGAAAAGGGCCCCCCCCCCCCCCCCCATTATCAGCAGATCTGTGAGAGAAGAGACAGAAGCAGGCGGTGGGATGGAGGGACATTATCAGCAGATCTGTGGGGGAAGAGACAGAAGCAGGCGGTGGGATGGAGGGACATTATCAGCAGATCTGTGAGAGAAGAGACAGAAGCAGGCGGTGGGATGGAGGGACATTATCAGCAGATCTGTGAGAGAAGAGACGAAGCAGGCGTGGGATGGAGGGACATTATCAGCAGATCTGTGTAGAGAAGAGACAGAAGCAGGCGGTGGGATGGAGGGACATATCAGCGATCTGTGAGAGAAGAGACAGAAGCAGGCGGTGGGATGGAGGGACATTTTCAGCAGATCTGTGAGAGAAGAGACAGAAGCAGGCGGTGGGATGGAGGGACATTATCAGCAGATCTGTGAGAGAAGAGACAGAAGCAGGCGGTGGGATGGAGGGACATTATCAGCAGATTGTGGGGGAAGAGACAGAAGCAGGCGGTGGGATGGAGGGACATTTTCAGCAGATCTGTGGGGGAAGAGGACAGAAGCAGGCCCGGGGGGATGGAGGGACATTATCAGCAGATCTGTGAGAGAAGAGACAGAAGCAGGCGGTGGGATGGAGGGACATTATCAGCAGATCTGTGAGGGAAGAGACAGAAGCAGGCGGTGGGATGGAGGGACATTATCAGCAGATCTGTGAGAGAAGAGACAGAAGCAGGCGGTGGGATGGAGGGACATTATCAGCAGATCTGTGAGAGAAGAGACAGAAGCAGGCGGTGGGATGGAGGGACATATCAGCAGATCTGTGAGAGAAGAGGACAGAAACAGGCGGTGGGATGGAGGGACATTATCAGCAGATCTGTGAGAGAGAGACAGAAGCAGGCGGTGGGATGGAGGGACATTATCCAGCAGATCTGTGAGAGAAGAGACAGAAGCAGGCGGTGGGATGGAGGGACATTATCAGCAGATCTGTGGGGGATAGAGACAGAAGCAGGCGGTGGGATGGAGGGACATTATCAGCAGATCTGTGAGAGAAGAGACAGAAGCAGGCGGTGGGATTGGAGGGACATTATCAGCAGATCTGTGAGAGAACAGACAGAAGCAGGCGGTGGATGGAGGGACATTATCAGCAGATCTGTGAGAGAAGAGACAGAAGCAGGCGGTGGGGATGGAGGGACATTATCAGCAGATCTGTGAGAGAAGAGACAGAAGCAGGCGGTGGGATGGAGGGACATTATCAGCAGATCTGTGAGAGAAGAGACGAAGCAGGCGGTGGGATGGAGGGACATTATCAGCAGATCTGTGAGAGAAGAGACAGAAGCAGGCGGTGGGGATGGAGGACATTATCAGCTAGATGTTGTGGAGATCTAGTCGACCAACACCGAACTGGCACTATCAGCCGCCGGATATTGCGGGATGGGGATCTTTGAACAAATATGGACTTGTCCGGAGTGCAAGGATTTTTTTTTGGGGGGGGGGGGGGGGTGCGCTCGCTCGCTTTGAACTCAAACGTAGTTCATACACACTACGTCAAGTAGTGCTGGACTGAATTTTGCAAGGATGATACCCCAACATATAACCGTATCTCCGCTGCCTCCATCGACCTTCCTAATTTGTTTGTTCACGCTCCATGATTCACTGCCACACAATAGTACAGGATCTTGTACCATTCCAGT
>JACEFZ010015843.1:147500-151756 GCA_014155875.1 Cepaea nemoralis
GGACAGTACCGTGCGGTGGATTTTCTCAGTATGATGCAAATCTTCGAAATGCCGCCTCTTACGTTTGTTTTTCCTTTAAAAATAACGCCCATTTAGAAAGCCACCTTGCGTTACTGCCTGATGCAGCCACCTCGTTGCATCATAGCACTGCACGACCCTGTCTGAGGAAAATGCAAAGAGTACCATGGACAGACAGGAAAACCAATGACTAAGTCTTACAAGAAACAAATAAAAACCGTAAAGTGATTAGAGAAATTAGATGTAGACAGTCACACGTTTCTGGATACGTAATGAGAAGAAAAAAATTGGGGAACTTGGTGACAACTGGCAAGATTGAGGGAAAAAAAACAAGCGTAAGGAAGAGAAGTAAATACCCGGATGGCTTGGCCACGTGATATGGTCGAGACAGGAACACGGAGCTGATACACGACTCTCGTGATCGAGTGAGATGGCAAAACATGACCCCCCACGCTTATCGGCGTGCCACATGATGATGATGGAAGTAGTAGCAGTTGTGGTAGTAATAGTAAAAGTAGTAGAAGTATTAATAATAGTGATGGTGCTAGTAGTAATAGTAGTAGTAGTAGTAGTCGTAATAGTAGTAGTAGTAGTAGTAGTAATAGTAGCAGTAGTAGTAGTAGTAGTAGTCGTAATAGTAGTAGTAGTAGTAGTAGTAATAGTAGTAGTAGTAGTAGTAGTAGTAGTAGTAGTAGTAGTAGTAGTAGTAGTAGTAGTAGTAGTAGTAGTAGTAGTAGTAGTAGTAGTAATAGTAGTAGTAGTAGTAGTAGTAGTAGTAGTAGTAGTAGTAGTAGTAATAGTAGTAGTAGTAGTAGTAGTAGTAGTAGTAGTAGTAGTAGTAGTAGTAGTAGTAATAGTAGTAGTAGTAGTAGTAGTAGTAGTAGTAGTAGTAGTAGTAGTAGTAGTAGTAGTAGTAGTAGTAGTAGTAGTAGTAGTAGTAGTAGTAGTAGTAGTAGTAGTAGTAGTAGTAGTAGTAGTAGTAGTAGTAGTAGTAGTAGTAGTAGTAGTAGTAGTAGTAGTAGTAGTAGTAGTAGTAGTAGTAAGTAGACCCACAAATATTTCTACTAGTACTTCAACAACTATCACTACTGCTACTGCTATTAGTAATACTGCTAGTTGTAGTAGTTGTTGTTGTAGTAGTAAATGTTGAAGTAGTAATTGTTGTCGTTGTTTGTGTGTAATAGCAATAGTTCGCATATCCTTTACAGGACATCGCTGTCAAACAGCAGCATCTTTCAGCTGTCTGTTGATTTCTTGACAAGATTACGCTCAGTAGTTTGCCATTGCTTTCTGAGAGGCCGGCTCAGTGTCCCGCAAGTCACCAGCGGGGGACGAAACCGCTCCCAGCTCGCTCCCGCTACGAGACTCTGCGTGACAAACGGGTATTACGGAGAAAGTGTTGTAACCCCTCCGCCAGAGAGACCGGCAATAGCAATAGTAGCTGCAGTTAATTTCCTATTTTTGAGCACAAACTCCCGTCCCTACAAACATGAAACGGTAACTACAACATTAGACATAATCTGGGACACCTGTGACTCGGACTAAAACACACAACCAGGCACTACAAGTGTGAAGACGTCTACGCGTTCACATAATAGCAAAATAAATCAACAGATCTTGGCACATAAATATTTACAACTTAAAAGAAAGTATCAAACCCGCACACACAAAAACTCCAGATATTACCAAAGATATAGCACGTGCTAGGAGGTGAGGGACGGTTGAAAGGAGTCCAGACACGTTCAAAGGGTTGCTCCCTGCAGACATTCACCAAGTCTACCAGACAAAAAAGATGAACTGGGGCGAGAAGTTCATCGCGTGGTGTAATGCGAAGATGTGTTCCCTGATGGCGTAATTCTAAATGTAAATAGATTTATATGTGTAGATTTCTTCACGGTGTCGAGGTCCTCTCCTGCTGATTTCTCAATTTGATAATCAAATCATATTAGAAGATGTGAGCATATAGATGGGAACATGAATAAGTGAGTGAGTTGTTTTTGAGTGTAACTGGGGCCAGTCTGCCGGACTTGGAGACAGGTTTGTTTATGTGAGACAGTGTACGGATGGGGTGGGGATTGGGGTGGGTGTGGGTTAGGGAGATGGAGAGAGAGGGGGTGGGAAGACGATATAGAGAGGGTGAAGGAAAGACAGAGGGTGGAGGAAAAAACAGAGAAAGGAGAAAAAAGGCGAATATTGAGAGAGAGAGAGAGAGAGAGAGAGAGAGAGAGAGAGAGAGAGAGAGAGAGAGAGAGAGAGAGAGAGAGAGAGAGTCATTCACTCCATTGATAGCCAGTCATACACCCTGATCGTTATAGAACGTATCTAGCCACAACAAGGATACAGATAAGTAACTTTAATATTTATATTTTCATGTAGTGTTTTTCATGTGGTTGTGTCGGTTTGTGTTTGTTTATTCTGTGCCGATGAAGGCTTTAGTCGAAACGTTCACTTTGTTACTTGTCATCGTGTTCTAGTCCAGCTGACAATCTACTTCTCGTTTTCTGGTGATTCATCCATTGCCACCTAGACACACGTGTTTGAATGATTCCACAAATTGAAACGCTGTTTCACCAAGTGTGATCCGATTGTCACTCGTTGTGCTTAGTCTCATTATCGTAACCCTTTCCCTTTGAATTTTCAGAACAATTCCTTTTGGGTTTATCAGCGTCTGCTGGATGATTATCTCTCCCGTCAAACTCTCTGGATGTTCCGATGATTACAAACAAGATTAGAAGCATAACTCCAACATAACTTATGCCACAGGAAACATTCCCACGGTGCAGACAGACATCGCGTCTCACAAGAGACACTGCTATCTGTTACAACCCTACCCACACAGTTTGCCAGTTCTATCACTCCGCCACTACCACACATCACCACCACGTTTCACTCCATCCACAAGCCCTCTCAGATGACTATTTACGACCTCCTGAACTGTAACTTCCATAGCAAACCGCTCACAAGTTCAACATACAACTCCCATCAAGGCATACATTCAACCTATTGTCCCATTTTTTACGTTATCATTTCAATCTCCATACATATTGTTGCAACTGCTACTAGCGCGGCCTTGCTCAGGTATGGGTACAGCAATGGTTAAAATGTTTGCACATTTTTCTTAGATAAGATGAGAGTAGGAAAACAGTGCGAGTTTAATCTGTTTTTATCCAAACACTCGAACATCGTGTCTGACTTCCCGCGGGTGGTTGCATTCTTGTGTAAGACGCTGCTTGTTGTATGATTGAAAGCACATATGAATGAAGATAACCAACATTATCAAGATAACCAACATTATCAGGAGTTCCCCAGTTCCCCGGCAGAGCTGACTTCCTCTTTTCATGTCCCAAATTTGCATTCTTCATTTCACAAGATTACACAAGAATGAATGTATCAGAAATAATGAATAGGAAAGTTGAAAAGTACACGGTTCAAAATCATATCTACGCAAAAAATAATTACATGCTTATCGCAGCATTAAGATCTAGATGTGTGCTTTCCGGTGTCGGAAATGGAGTTCATCTGACTATATTTGTAGACGATGTGAGGGTGTGGAATGTAAGAGTAGATGATCGCATGTGTAACATTGTAGCAAGTATGTGAGGGTCGGGAGTGTAAGAGTAGATGATCTCATGTCTAACATTGTAGCAAGGATGTGAGAGTGTGGAATGTAAGAGTAGATGATCTCATGTCCAGTACTGTAGCAAGTATGTGAGGGTGTGGAGTGTAAGAGTAGATGATCGCATGTGTAACATTGTAGCAAGTATGTGAGGGTGTGGAGTGTAAGAGTAGATGATCGCATGTGTAACATTGTAGCAAGTATGTGAGGGTGTGGAGTGTAAGAGTAGATGATCGCATGTGTAACATTGTAGCAAGTATGTGAGGGTGTGGAGTGTAAGAGTAGATGATCGCATGTGTAACATTGTAGCAAGTATGTGATGGTGTGGAGTGTAAGAGTAGATGATCGCATGTGTAACATTGTAGCAAGTATGTGAGGATGTGGAGTGTAAGAGTAGATGATCTCATGTCTAACATTGTAGCAAGGATTTGAGGGTGTGTATTGTAAGAGTAGATGGCCATGTTAACATTGGGGGGTATAATATGTAAATGAAATCAAAAACGGGGAGAAAAAATTTATTAAGGAAAAACCTTTTCAAATGGACAAATATTAGAAAAAAAAAGGTTATTCCCAACATTACTAAGAAAAAAAAATTTAAAAAAATCGCCCTTTTCCAATTTTT
>JACEFZ010015844.1:0-2500 GCA_014155875.1 Cepaea nemoralis
TTTAATTTCTTCTCTCTACTGTTTTTCCCAAAATTTGGGTCTGCTTTTAAAAGTGCCTGTTCACTTGCATGCTCCACTAAGTGACTGCGCTTCTCCTGCAGAAAAAGTCTTAATGCCTCTAACTTGGTCACTACTTTGTCAAGATTTTCACATATCTGATCACCTCAGACATCTGGTCAGTGTGTGATATGTCAGGTGTGCTGTCGAACATAATTCCAAATACCTTGCAGCCTTTATATCATTTACAAGAATTTCCTTCACATGATTTGCCAGAACAGTTATAAATTCATTCTGAGTTTCTGGTGAAAGATAAGATACGGATGCTTTTACTGTTACAGATGTAGTTCGCTTTAATCTCATTAGGTGCTCTTTCAACACAGGGTCATATTTAGAAAGCATCTCAACCATCTCAAGAAAGTTTCCTTTATTCAACGAAGATGCATCTTCCTTATGGCCACGAAATGCCAGATTTTGCTTAGCAAGAAACAATGTGATATCAAGCAACCTGTGCAAGATATCCCTCCATTTTTTTTATCCCTATCCATTACAGCAACACTGTCGGCATCAATTGTTTTGTGCAGCTTAAGGCCTGCTGCCAATGTTTTCCATTTTTTCAAGGCAACCTAGATGGTCATCCGATATCTCATGATTATGTAATTTTGGGCTCAGCTTCCACCACTGCTGAAACCCAGTGACAAATTTTGATG
The DNA here is from genome assembly GCA_014155875.1 of Cepaea nemoralis. Classification (NCBI taxonomy): domain Eukaryota; kingdom Metazoa; phylum Mollusca; class Gastropoda; order Stylommatophora; family Helicidae; genus Cepaea; species Cepaea nemoralis. The sequence goes on from JACEFZ010015844.1 coordinate 708, forward strand.
TTTGTTCTGTTACATTAACAGCAAAGAGTCTGCAGGAAAAGCAGTATAATTCTCACTGACGAGCGAGGTAAACCATCCATGACCGCAGTATTTCTCACCATTTGGCATCGTCTTGTAGAACCATTCTTTTGACAGCTGGCGCACATCTCCTGTAGTCTTGCACCTTGCCTTGTCACAGTACTGAAAGGCCCATCCTTGTTCTGAAAAGAAAAACTTCCTCTTTTGATAATTTCAACTCGAAAATGATCTGGAACTGGTGCATTCCAGAAAGAAGCATCAGATAAAATATTCCAATTTTTCTCATCCACTTGACTCATCACATTGACAGTATCATGACGAGAATCATTTTCAGCATGCATTTCTGTTTCAACTTCATCCACTGCTATTTCATTATGTATTTCTGCATCAATCTCGTGATTCTCTTCCATTTCTGGCTCTAGTTGCTCTTTTGAAGAATGCATGCTATCAGCATGGGAGGAATCCTTATCAATTTTAGATTGAGGAAGAACGTCTTTTGATGAACTTTGTCCATCACTTGGTCTCTTGACATATTGAAGCATGAATCCAGGTAGTGATTTTAGTGATTCACATCTTTTCTTCTTTGCTTTTCGCTGCTCGCATCCACTAGGCCTCTTTGACTTGTGCACTCCATGTGGCATGATGGAATATTCTAAAATAATAAATCTATAATAAATTAGGGACTTAAAAATATACAACTAAACAAAAAGATATAATATAAATATATATAATCTGTATAAATAATTATAATCCAAACATTTATGATATATTCATAATTTAATATAGTTATTTAGGTTAAATTGCGTTGTTTACCGTAGAATTAAAATGTAATTAAAAAATGATTATGTACACTAAAAAGAACCGTCTAAAAAAGAAAACTTGTCATACAAAATATTAAATTATTTTAACATATTGTCCATGGAAGTTACAACTTTTTTTTTATTTCATTGTAACAAGTTTGAGTGGATTGTAAATTTTTTACTGGCTAATGGAGTATTGAACATACCAACCTGCATACGATGCAGATGGCAAATGCTGCAAGGCACAATTAATGGATTCATATACAAATGTAACCGGCGGTCAACAATATTCGTTGCAACACTTCTTCTTAACTTTTATCAGGAAGTTTTGTCGCCAATGCACGACTGTCATTTCATGACATATATTTTATTATTTTATATTGCGAATTGCTGGCGAATGTCAGTAACCGCATCAATTATTGGGGGGATCTGCGTGTGGCAGTCTCAACAGTGACTCGTTGGTTCGAAAAATTACACAACCGTTATTTATTTTTCTATTTCCATCTTTTTAATTACAAAATTAAATTAAAAAATTAAAATATATATTTTTCAGACAGATAGAAAAACGTGTGTATGCCGTAATTATTAATTTATTGTAGTAGTAAACTACTAGTATACTATAGTATAGTAATACTAACTTTTTAAAGTGGAAGCCTGCCGCTGTTTTTCTCCTTTAAAATTTATGCCCTGTCCTAATTAATGTACTTTAAAATATTTATATTTTAGTGATATTGATAAAATTATAAAATTTCGAAAAAATAATTATTTACATAAAAAACGAACCTGTAAACAATGTCTGTCATTTTCTGCAACCACGTGGCTCCACACGTCATTAATTGGCGCGTTTGCAAATGACCCACGATTCTACTCCGACTCCGAGGCTCCGAGCAGCTCTGAGCTCTGAGTCTTATTCAGTTAAGCATCAGACGCTCTGCATGGTGGCACCCTGTGCCTGCTCATGTATTTAACAATGAA
>JACEFZ010015844.1:5000-16139 GCA_014155875.1 Cepaea nemoralis
TGTAGTAGTAGTAGTAGTAGTTGTTGTTGTAGTAGTAGTAGTAGTAGTTGTAGTAGTAGTAGTAGTTGTTGTTGTTGTAGTAGTAGTAGTAGTTGTAGTAGTAGTAGTAGTAGTAGTAGTGCGTATGTGTACCACGCTCCAGTTAAAAGCGAGCGAACGCAAAAAAAAAAGAAAAAATAAAAAAAAAAGAAATGCTCTTCTAACCAAACCAACGGAAGACGAGTTCTGTTTTCCTGTATGTGAGAGATTTATTCTATCACCTGTGCCAAATTCCCCTCTCACATCTCACATAGAGCTGACATCACGTTTAGGCTAAATAAAATTTCCCCGAACTATTAATAACTACGCCTTGGCACTGGTTCATGGAAACTGAAACTAAGAAAGCTGTTGGCTAACCATAATAGTTCCAGTGTTAATACCTGCCCTTCTTGTTGTCGAACCATCTTGCCTAAAGCTAAAATGTTGATTATCTGTGCACGACCGATGTTCTCATAACTTTCAATCGTGAAGAGAATTAACATGAAACCGTTGATTATAACTTATTCATAATGATTAAATACGGATTGAGAAATCGTAATGAAGTCTATTTTATAGCTTTGTAATTTGTAAGTCGTAGAAAATGTTTTATTGCCGAACAGATAAGTGGCAGGTAGTACAGAAACTGAAACTGAGAGTGCAGGTAAGATACTTGTTATACTTCTGATTTTACTTGTATTTTTCATATGCTTAACACTGCAGTGTTTATTTATTACTCATAATTTACCACCTATTTGTTGAATTAATTAACTGAGCCTTAGCTGCAATAGATCTTCAACGCTGTCTTTCGCCTTGATTATACATTCTGCCAGACGGTTTTTCCATCTCTTGATGTTATCCTCCTACCTGTATCATATTCTACCTCTTGCTCGCTTGCCTTCCAGTATGGTTTTTATAAGTGTTGTGTCTTTTAACAAGACCGAAATATTTCACACACCTCTTATTTTTTTCTTTCATTCACTCTCTTTTCATCCTCAGTTCTTCTAGAACAGTGGTTCTTAACCATTTTGGCCCTCGCCCCCCCCCCCCCCCCTTTTTTTTTCGTATTTCCTCAATATAAACCCGCTTCCCTCCGCTCCCAACAAAGTGTATTTACAAATGGAAGCTAAATTCAATAACACATACTAGCCGGCTTCGTGGCTTAGAGGTTATGACTTTTCTCCGTAATCTCGTACTATAAGACGGTAACGTGATGACGGTGAGAATCAGCAGTGGTTCGAATCGCATCGGTAACTTACGGGGTATGTGAGCCGGCCGCTCAGAAAGCAATGGCAAACTACTGAGCGTAATCTTGCCAAGAAATCAACAGACAGCTGAAAGATGCTGCTGTTGACACCGATGTCCTGTAAAGGATATGCGAATTTAAAAAAAGCTAGAATGCTGTACTCTCCTTCGGCAGACCGGGTTTGAATCCTCGGTAAGGCGTGGATTTTTTTTCTTTTTTTCTGTCGGGTAGCACACAGGAAAAACTTTAACTGACGACTGCAGTATCTAGGCGGCCTTCATTCCCCAGGCGCAAGACTTTTTCTAGTGTCTTCCCGTTTACTGTCAACCTCCCCCTTTCTAGTTTTCTTCCCGTTTACTGTCATCCTCCCCCTTTCTAGTGTCTTCCCGTTTTTCTGCATCCTCCCCTTTCTAGGTCTTCCCGTTTACTATCATCCTCCCCCTTTCTAGTGTCTTCCCGTTTACGTAAACCCCCCCCTTTCTAGTTTTTTCCCGTTACTGTCATCCTCCCCTTTCTAGTGTCTTCCCGTTTACTGTCATCCCCCCCCTTTTTAGTGTCTTCCGTTTTCTGTCTCCTCCCCTTTCTAGTGTCTTTCCCCTTTACTGTCATCCTCCCCTTTCTAGTGTCTTCCCGTTTACTGTCATCCTCCCCCTTTCTAGGGTTTTTTCCCCTTTACTGTCATCCTCCCCTTTTTAGTGTCTTCCCGTTTACTGTCATCTCCCCCCCTTTTAGTGTCTTTCCCCTTTACTGTCATCCCCCCCTTTTAGTGTCTTCCCGTTTACTGTCATCCTCCCCCTTTTTAGTGTCTTCCCGTTTATTGTCTCCCCCTTTCTAGTGTCTTCCCGTTTACTGTCATCCTCCCCCTTTCTAGTGTCTTCCGTTTACTGTCATCCCCCCCCTCTAGTGTCTTCCCGTTTTCTGTAATCCTCCCCCTTTTAGTGTCTTCCCGTTTACTGTCATCCTCCCCCTTTTTAGTGTTTCCCCTTTACTGTCATCCTCCCCCCTTTTAGTGTCTTCCCGTTTACTGTCATCCTCCCCATTTCTAGTGTCTTCCCGTTTACTGTCATCCTCCCCCCTTTTTAGTGTCTTCCGTTTACTGTCATCCTCCCCCCTTTTTAGTGTCTTCCGTTTACTGTCATCCTCCCCCCTTTTTAGTGTCTTCCCGTTTACTGTCATCCTCCCCCCTTTTTAGTGTCTTCCCGTTTTCTGTCATCCCACCTTTCTATGTCTTCCCCTTACTGTCATCCTCCCCCCTTTTAGTGTCTTCCGTTTATGTCACCCCCCCATTTCTAGTGTCTTCCCGTTTACTGTCATCCTCCCCCTTTCTAGTGTCTTCCCCTTTACTGTCATCCTCCCCTTTTTAGTGTCTTCCCGTTTTGTCATCCCCCATTTCTAGTGTCCCTTTCCCCTTTACTGTCATCCTCCCCCCTTTCTAGTGTCTTCCCGTTTACTGTCATCCTCCCCATTTCTAGTGTTTTCCCGTTACTGTCATCCTCCCCCTTTTAGTGTCTTCCCCTTTACTGTCATCTCCCCCTTTCTAGTGTCTTCCCGTTTACTGTCATCCCCCCTTTCTAGTGTCTTCCCGTTTACTGTCATCCTCCCCTTTCTAGTGTCTTCCGTTACTGTCATCTCCCCATTTCTAGTGTCTTCCCGTTTACTGTCATCCCCCCCATTTCTAGTGTCTTCCCGTTTACTGTCATCCTCCCCCTTTCTAGTGTCTTCCCCTTTACTGTCATCCTCCCCCTTTTTATGTCTTCCCGTTTACTGTCATCCTCCCCCTTTCTAGTGTCTTCCCCTTTTTCTGTCATCCTCCCCCCTTTTTAGTGTCTTCCCCTTTACTGTCATCCTCCCCTTTCTAGTGTCTTCCGTTTACTGTCATCCTCCCCTTTCTAGTGTCTTCCCGTTACTGTCATCCCCCCTTTCTAGTGTCTTCCCGTTTACTGTCACCTCCCCCCCTTTTTAGTGTCTTCCCCTTTACTCTCATCCTCCCCCTTTCTAGTTCTTCCCGTTTACTGTCATCCTCCCCCCTTTCTAGTTCTTCCCGTTTACTGTCATCCTCCCCCTTTCTAGTGTCTTCCCGTTTACTGTCATCCTCCCATTTCTAGTGTTTCCCGTTTACTGTCACCCCCCCCCTTTCTAGGTCTTCCCGTTTACTGTCATCCTCCCCCTTTCTAGTGTCTTCCCTTTACTGTCATCCTCCCCCTTTTTAGTGTCTTCCCGTTTACTGTCATTCTCCCCCTTTCTAAAGTCTTTCCCCTTACTGTCATCCCCCCATTTTTGTCTTCCCGTTTACTGTCACCCTCCCCCTTCTAGTGTCTTCCCGTTTACTGTCACCTCCCCCTTTCTAGTGTCTTCCCGTTTACTGTCATCCTCCCCCTTTCTAGTGTTTCCCGTTACTGTCATCCTCCCCCCTTTTTAGTGTCTTCCCGTTTTCTGTCATCCTCCCCTTTCTAGTGTCTTTCCCGTTTACTGTCATCCTCCCCCTTTCTAGTGTCTTCCGTTTACTGTCATCCTCCCCCTTTCTAGTGTCTTCCCGTTTACTGTCATCCTCCCCCTTTCTAGTGTCTTCCCGTTTACTGTCATCCTCCCCACTTTCTAGTGTCTTCCCGTTTACTGTCATCCTCCCCCTTTTCTAGTGTCTTCCCGTTTACTGTCATCTCCCCCTTTCTAGTGTCTTCCCGTTTACTGTCATCCTCCCCCCTTTCTAGTGTCTTCCCGTTTACTGTCATCCTCCCCCTTTCTAGTGTCTTCCCGTTTACTGTCATCCTCCCCATTTCTAGTGTCTTCCCGTTTACTGTCATCCTCCCCCTTTCTAGTGTCTTCCCGTTTACTGTCATCCTCCCCATTTCTAGTGTCTTCCCGTTTACTGTCATCCTCCCCCTTCTCTAGTGTCTTCCCGTTTACTGTCATCCTCCCCCTTTCTAGTGTCTTCCCGTTTACTGTCATCCTCCCCATTTCTAGTGTCTTCCCGTTTACTGTCATCCTCCCCCTTTCTAGTGTCTTCCCGTTTACTGTCATCCTCCCCCTTTCTAGTGTCTTCCCGTTTACTGTCATCCTCCCCCTTTCTAGTGTCTTCCCGTTTACTGTCATCCTCCCCCTTTCTAGTGTCTTCCCGTTTACTGTCATCCTCCCCATTTCTAGTGTCTTCCCGTTTACTGTCATCCTCCCCATTTCTAGTGTCTTCCCGTTTACTGTCATCCTCCCCATTTCTAGTGTCTTCCCGTTTACTGTCATCCTCCCCCTTTCTAGTGTCTTCCCGTTTACTGTCATCCTCCCCCTTTCTAGTGTCTTCCCGTTTACTGTCATCCTCCCCCTTTCTAGTGTCTTCCCGTTTACTGTCATCCTCCCCATTTCTAGTGTCTTCCCGTTTACTGTCATCCTCCTCATTTCTAGTGTCTTCCCGTTTACTGTCATCCTCACCCTTTCTAGTGTCTTCCCGTTTACTGTCATCCTCCCCCTTTCTAGTGTCTTCCCGTTTACTGTCATCCTCCCCCTTTCTAGTGTCTTCCCGTTTACTGTCATCCTCCCCCTTTCTAGTGTCTTCCCGTTTACTGTCATCCTCCCCTTTCTAGTGTCTTCCCGTTTACTGTCATCCTCCCCCTTTCTAGTGTCTTCCCGTTTACTCTCATCCTCCCCCTTTCTAGTGTCTTCCCGTTTACTGTCATCCTCCCCATTTCTAGTGTCTTCCCGTTTACTGTCATCCTCCCCCTTTCTAGTGTCTTCCCGTTTACTGTCATCCTCCCCATTTCTAGTGTCTTCCCGTTTACTGTCATCCTCCCCATTTCTAGTGTCTTCCCGTTTACTGTCATCCTCCCCCTTTCTAGTGTTCTTTCCCGTTTACTGTCATCCTCCCCATTTCTAGTGTCTTCCCGTTTACTGTCATCCTCCCCCTTTTCTAGTGTCTTCCCGTTTACTGTCATCTCCCCCTTTCTAGTGTCTTCCCGTTTACTGTCATCCTCCCATTTCTAGTGTCTTCCGTTTACTGTCATCCTCCCCCTTTCTAGTGTCTTCCCGTTTACTGTCACCCTCCCCCCTTTCTAGTGTCTTCCCGTTTACTGTCATCCTCCCCCTTTCTAGTGTCTTCCCGTTTACTGTCATCCCTCCCCCTTTCTAGTGTCTTCCCGTTTACTGTCATCCTCCCCATTTCTAGTGTCTTCCGTTTACTGTCATCCTCCCCCTTTCTAGTGTCTTCCGTTTACTGTCACCCTCCCCCTTTCTAGTGTCTTCCCGTTTACTGTCATCCTCTCCCTTTTCTAGTGTCTTCCCGTTTACTGTCATCCTCCCCCTTTCTAGTGTCTTCCCGTTTACTGTCATCCTCCCCCTTTCTAGTGTCTTCCCGTTTACTGTCATCCTCCCCCCTTTCTAGTGTCTTCCCGTTTACTGTCATCCTCCCCCTTTCTAGTGTCTTCCCGTTTACTGTCATCCTCCCCCTTTCTAGTGTCTTCCCGTTTACTGTCATCCTCCCCCTTTCTAGTGTCTTCCCGTTTACTGTCATCCTCCCCCTTTCTAGTGTCTTCCCGTTTACTGTCATCCTCCCCATTTCTAGTGTCTTCCCGTTTATTGTCATCCTCCCCCTTTCTAGTGTCTTCCCGTTTACTGTCATCCTCCCCATTTCTAGTGTCTTCCCGTTTACTGTCATCCTCCCCCCTTTCTAGTGTCTTCCCGTTTACTGTCATCCTCCCCCTTTCTAGTGTCTTCCCGTTTACTGTCATCCTCCCCCCTTTCTAGTGTCTTCCCGTTTACTGTTCATCCTCCCCCTTTCTAGTGTCTTCCCGTTTACTGTCATCCTCCCCATTTCTAGTGTCTTCCCGTTTACTGTCATCCTCCCCATTTCTAGTGTCTTCCGCGTTTACTGTCATCCTCCCCCTTTCTAGTGTTCTTCCCGTTTACTGTCACCCTCCCCCTTTCTAGTGTCTTCCCGTTTACTGTCATCCTCCCCCTTTCTAGTGTCTTCCCGTTTACTGTCATCCTCCCCATTTCTAGTGTCTTCCCGTTTACTGTCATCCTCCCCCTTTCTAGTGTCTTCCCGTTTACTGTCATCCTCCCCCTTTCTAGTGTCTTCCCCGTTTTACTGTCATCCTCCCCCTTTCTAGTGTCTTCCCGTTTACTGTCATCCTCCCCCTTTCTAGTGTCTTCCGTTTACTGTCATCCTCCCCTTTCTAGTGTCTTCCCGTTTACTGTCATCCTCCCCCTTTCTAGGGTCTTCCCGTTTACTGTCATCCTCCCCATTTCTAGTGTCTTCCCGTTTACTGTCATCCTCCCCCTTTCTAGTGTCTTCCGTTTACTGTCATCCTCCCCATTTCTAGTGTCTTCCCGTTTACTGTCATCCTCCCCCTTTCTAGTGTCTTCCCGTTTACTGTCATCCTCCCCCTTTCTAGTGTCTTCCCGTTTACTGTCATCCTCCCATTTCTAGTGTCTTACCGTTTACTGTCATCCTCCCCCTTTCTAGTGTCTTCCCGTTTACTGTCATCCTCCCCATTTCTAGTGTCTTCCCGTTTACTGTCATCCTCCCCCTTTCTAGTGTCGTTCCCGTTACTGTCATCCTCCCCCTTTCTAGTGTCTTCCCGTTTACTGTCATCCTCCCCCTTTCTAGTGTCTTCCCGTTTACTGTCATCCTCCCCCTTTCTAGTGTCTTCCCGTTTACTGTCATCCTCCCCATTTCTAGTGTCTTCCCGTTACTGTCATCCTCCCCATTTCTAGTGTCTTCCCGTTTACTGTCATCCTCCCCCTTTCTAGTGTCTTCCCGTTTACTGTCATCCTCCCCATTTCTAGTGTCTTCCCGTTTACTGTCATCCTCTCCCTTTCTAGTGTCTCCCGTTTTACTGTCATCCTCCCCCTTTCTAGTGTCTTCCCGTTTACTGTCATCCTCCCCCTTTCTAGTGTCTTCCCGTTTACTGTCATCCTCCCCCTTTCTAGTGTCTTCCCGTTTACTGTCATCCTCCCCCTTCTAGTGTCTTCCCGTTTACTGTCATCCTCCCCCTTTCTAGTGTCTTCACCGTTTACTGTCATCCTCCCCCTTTTCTAGTGTCTTCCCCGTTTAATGTCATCCTCCCCCTTTCTAGTGTCTTCCCGTTTACTGTCATCCTCCCCCTTTCTAGTGTTCTTCCCGTTTACTGTCATCCTCCCCCTTTCTAGTGTCTTCCGTTTTACTGTCATCCTCCCCCTTTCTAGTGTCTTGCCGTTTACTGTAATCCTCCCCTTTCTAGTGTCTTCCCGTTTACTGTCATCCTCCCCCTTTCTAGTGTCTTCCCGTTTACTGTCATCCTCCCCTTTCTAGTGTCTTCCCGGTTTACTTCCTCCTCCCCCTTTCTAGTGTCTTCCCGTTTACTGTCATCCTCCCCCTTTCTAGTGTCTTCCCGTTACTGTCATCCTCCCCCCTTTCTAGTGTCTTCCCGTTTTACTGTCATCCTCCCCCTTTCTAGTGTCTTCCCGTTTACTGTCATTCTCCCCCTTTCTAGTGTCTTCCCGTTTACTGTCATCCTCCCCCTTTCTAGTGTCTTCCGTTACTGTCATCCTCCCCCTTTCTAGTGTCCTTCCCGTTTACTGTCATCCTCCCCCTTCTAGTGTCTTCCCGTTTACTGTCATCCTCCCCCTTTCTAGTGTCTTCCCGTTTACTGTCATACTCCCCCTTTCTAGTGTCTTCCCGTTTACTGTCATCCTCCCCCTTTCTAGTGTCTCCCGTTTACTGTCATCCTCCCCATTTCTAGTGTCTTTCCGTTTACTGTCATACTCCCCCTTTCACCCGCCCGCTTTTAACTCAAGCATGGTCCACACTGCACTGATCTTTGCTTGTGGGCTAGCTTTCCCTGTTACTAATGTTCCTCGCCATCAGGCGAACCCACTCTGACTTCTGAGGTACTTGTAATTTACGTCGTCAAGTTAAGGCCGAGGAGAGAACATTTTAGTCCAACTGAATGGTGTAGGGTTGAACCCGCTACCTCGCTATCAGCACACCGGAAGTTTTAAAGTGATCGATCTTATCCATTCGGTCGGTTGCTAGGCTTCAAAAGTCATTATTATTTTAAACAAGAATATTTCGTATTTCATGGACACAGAAACAATCACATACAGAGGTTCTAGAAACACTGGGAATGAACAGAGAGTTGATGACATAAATAAAACAGAGGCAAATGATATATTTCGGCCAGATTAAAAGACATAACACTTTTATAAAATCCTTACTGGAGGGCAAGGTTGAAGGCAAGCGAGCAAGAAGTAGACAACGATACAAGTGGCAAGGTTGAAGGCAAGCGAGCAAGAGGCAGATGCCATGCTGTGTCTCGGGGTGTCGAATAAATTCAACAGAACTGTGTAACTAAATCAACTCGGCTCGAACGCAACAGCAGATGGGAAGCCGAACCAACAAAAGTGACGAAATCCAGACAATTACCTTTCCACAGTTATGACGCCGTTTAATATAAGCTTACAAGGCTTGCGTCCATATTAAACAATAATTAAATGCTGCTTACGTAACCTATTATATCTAGGTTGGGCCGTAATAATAATGCATTTAAGGTTCCTAATTGTTGCAAAGCCGTCCTGTTTAAAGATCAAGATTGTCTTTGTTCGTCCTCGCGGAAACCTTCTGTCAATCCGCCCAATGTCCTCCGTGCCGTTTCGCAAACATCTAGTCTTCTGAGTTTGCCTGCTTATTCATTCGTGGCCATAATGAGTGTTGCTTCTATAGATTATCCTTTCCATTTTCCAAGCATTCATTCAGCCACTGAAGCGCCATCAAGTCAAAATTGAGCCGACCTAAGGTTGCAGAAATAACATGAGCTGCCGCCTTGTTGAAAACTCCCAAGTAGTCTGTTGTTACTATTGACATTGCCGTGTGACGATTCTGTGTTGTTACGTCACTTCCTTCGCATTACTAGCGTTTCTGTTCTGGGATTCTTTACTCTATTTAATTTACGTCATTAAGTCGCACTTGCTCATTGGCAGTAGACAACGATACAGGTGGGAAGATAACACCAAAGGATGGACGAACAGCAATCTGACAATGTACAGTCAGGGCTAGAGACAGACAGTGTTGGAGATCTATTGCAGTAAACCTTCATTGTGGAGACGGCACCTAATTGACTGATTGAATATTTTAAACATTACTGTCTATTTAAGGGGCCCACTCCATAGTGGCAAGCTGACAACCTGGCCAGTCCACCACTCCCTGCCATGTCCTTATCAACATCGTGCGCCATGCCGATAAGCATGACAGTAACATTTTTCCTTCTCACAAGCCCACTTGATCACAAATAATTTCTCTTAACGCTCAGAATCACGAGTGGGACCCTCACTTCCGCGTATTTTCACTTATGAAACTGCCGCCAAATAGTCTGCGTTGTTCTCCACAGTAGGGTTTCTGTGGGGAAGTTAGCACGCAGAGGCTAGTTTAATTGTCTTCGACTCGTCTTTTCTAGAAGTACGCTAATGATGTAATGAAACCAGCCTTCCAGCGTGCAGTATCGGGTTGTGGAGTTTTATTTGGCCTTGACGTCTGAGTGTATTTTGATGTTAGCTATTCCAGCATAAACACAATTCGCCCCTTTTTTTTTTGCCGTGAAGCGTCGTAGAGAGGAGGCAGAAAGATGTAATTTTCTGTTTCGTTGCTTGTACTAACGTCATATTTGATTTTTTTTTCCAATGTTTCTTTTACTTCATCTGGCCAACTCTTCCAGGTTCGCCCTCTCTCCTTGTATCCCGATGTTCTCATGTAGACCGCTCTAGACGCGGATGTATCTGGTTCAATTCTAACTAAATGTCAGACCGTTGTTTTCTCCGATATTCTATAAAGTCAATAATCTGTTTGTCATTTGTCTCTTCTTGTTTTTTCAACGGCATGTCTTATTCATCTCATCTTACATGATGTGATTTACGCCTGTGTGTTTCTGGCACTGTCTACGGCTGGCATTGGTAGAGTTGAGAATAAAACGCCTACCAGCCTATTTATTATTGTTTGATGTTTTAGGGTAGTCGATATTCGATAGTCGATGTTTATAGACACATTACAGCTGTTTTGTATATGCGGATTATTATTAGGGCTTGGTGATAGGTAACATGCTTGAAGAGAACTTCTAGCATGGGCTATGCTGCATTAAAGTTAGTTGCATATCCTGTAAAGGGCGTTGCAGTCCCCACCAGCAATCTTTGCTATTGTGATCTCTTGGCAAGTTTACGTTCAGTAGTTTACCATTGCTTTCTGAATGACCGGCACCCATACTATTTTCGTAAAAAAACCAACGCAAAGCGGTCTGCTGCCAAATCGTACGCAGCTATGTTTGGAACGCGAGATCAAGAACTGTGTCCGTAACTCCTTCGTCACGGATCAGACCTATGCTGCATAGCTACGTGAATATGTCATTTTTGGCATCTTTTCGCTCATTCCAATTCCCCAGAGCCTACCTCCCAGTATACCACCTATCTCTCTTTTTTCCCTCTCACTGACTAGAAAGTAACATTATTATTATAATAAAAGTACTGGACTAAATTGACCATTTTATCGATTATGAAAAGGCTTGTGAAAACGATAGGGTATCTCTTTGGAGGTTGATGTGACAACATGGGATCCAAAATAAAATCTTTAACTTACCTCTGAGTGGGTTTGGCTTTTGGTGAAGGATATTGGTAATAGCTAGTCCACAAGCAAAAATCAGTCCAACATAAACTACGCTTGAGTTTAAAGCTAGCGAACGAAAACAAAAAATCATGAACTTAATATATAGGGGCAAGATATGAAGATATCTTCTTCTTCTTCTTCGTTCATCCGGAGTTTTTTTCCGGATGTGATTGCGTTGTGCCTGTTTACAGCAGAGCTGCGTTCTTGCGCCGTTAGGCCGACACATCCGACTTTCCTTTTTAGGGCCTTTTTTGGGTTTTGACCT